>JAOXJP010076114.1:0-15134 GCA_025762735.1 Platanus orientalis
ACTTTGAATCTTCACCAAGTTCTAACCTTGCTTGGGATTTAGGTCTTCGACGTGGCTTGAGAGACT
Organism: Platanus orientalis; assembly: GCA_025762735.1. Lineage (NCBI taxonomy): Eukaryota > Viridiplantae > Streptophyta > Magnoliopsida > Proteales > Platanaceae > Platanus > Platanus orientalis. The sequence continues at coordinate 67 of JAOXJP010076114.1, forward strand.
TTGAAATTGATGAGGTCTCTACCCTCTGTTCTCTCCTATCTGACATTTTTATTGATCCTTCACTCCAAGATTCCCGTATTTGGTCTTTATCATCGAATGGTTGTTTTTCTCCCTCTTTTCAGAAAAGTCTCATTTTGAAATCCATTCCTCCTACTGCTTGCGCCTCCTTTCCTTCCACGGTTATTTGGAAAACCCATGGTTCCCCTAGATATAAGGTCCTATGTTGGGAGGTTGTCAACAAATGTGTGAACACTTGCGATATGCTGCAACGCAGATGAAAAGGCTGAACCCTCCTTCTTCATGTTTGTATACTGTGCTTAAAGGATGGTGAATCAGTGAATCACATTTTTATTCATTGTCCTTTTGCCCTTGAGATTTGGAACTATTTCATTAACCTATATGGTATCTTCTTAGTTTTCCCACTGGAGATTGCAGATTTTCCGTGGACGTGGTCACTCGCTCCTTTTCCTAAGAGGGGGAAACTCATTTGGAAATATGCTTCTATTGTCATCATTTGGTCCTTATGGGAAGAGTGAAATATAAGAATCTTTGAGGATAAAAAAAAAAGCCACCATGCAAGTGATTTGAGTCCATAGTGGTTTGAATTGCTCACTAGGCTTCCGAGAAGATAGAATTTCACGGCATCACATTGGACAACTTAATTAGGGACATACCTATTATCATTATATCAACACCATATGTTCCTCTCCGCTCTTTTCTTTAGATCCCCCCATTGAGTGAGAAACTAAAGTTGAACTTTGATGGCAGCTCCCAGGGAAATCCGAGCCCTTCTGGTTTTGGTGGTCTTATCTCCGATTCTTTGGGGGGTTGCCTAGTAGCATTCTCAGGGCCTCTTGGACGTGAGAATGCCATTTTTGCTGAATTGAAGGCTGCTTTGTTTGGTTTGAAACTAATTCATGATAAATGCTTAAATCATCAAACCCTTTGTGTTGAAGGTAACTCGGTAATTGTAATAGGTTGGCTGAAAAATGGAAAGAATGGTTCTTGGAGGCTATCCCATCTTCTGAGAGAGGTAGTTTTTCTTGTCTCTTCTCTAAACATCTCATTCAAATGGATCCCAAGAGAAGCCAATTCTATTGCTGATGGCTTGGCTAAGAGGGGGGTCCTTAAACAAACGATCTTCATGGGCCTTCTTGAGGATGAGATAAGTAATTAATATCTGTATTTGGTACTTTATATGGGAGAGTCCCCCTCTTTGTTCATTTCTTTTCATTCTTTCTTTTCTCCTTTTCAATACTGTAATTTTCTCTCCGCCCATTTTTCTTAATACATTCCCTGTTTTTTAGCAAAAAAAAAAAAAAAAAGTTTTGAAACCCACGAGTGGGCTGTGGTTCCTCCTTAATCTCTTCCTCCTCCTTCAATCTTCATCCTCCATTATTATTCTTCATCTCTATCTATTCTCCTCTTCTCCATTACTTTCCCTTGTTCTTTCTTCCTTTTATATCTTACACTCCTCACAGATTTTCTATAGGTTTTGGGTAACCTTCATTGCCTAGTTTAATCCCCAAACACAAACTAACCAACCTTTGATCAAACCCTTTCGTGAGGGCATCTAGGACCCCTGGGCAACCCACCTGGGAGTATCTTCACTCTCATAAAACCCATTCTAAAAAAAAGGGGGGCTGGGCAAATAGTACCAGGCGGCACTCTTGGTTTGGGTAGATTTTGTTGAATTTTATCTACACTTTGAGGAGGGTGTTGGGACTGGTTTTAGGACTTTTAAAGAGTCATTGGGATCTACTATAAGAAGTAAGGTCATATTTTTGAAAGCTTGAGGCATTGGATCACATTACTTGATTTTCTACGTTTCTATAAATTTCGAGTATGACCAAATTGAGTATTTTTTGAAATAAATAGCTAGACTGTTCCAAATCCTATGAAATTTTTATGAGAGGTCCATAAAGGTCTACAAAGAATAATCCTAGAACCTTGGAATTTTTCTGATGGGTTTTAGGAGGATTTTGGTAATTTTCTATTTTCCGGAAAAATTATAGAATTGCCCATAGGTCAAATTTTCCAGATTTATACTTCTAGATTATTATTATTTTATTTGAAGTTTCTGCCTATTGCTCCGAATCACGTTCCGCATCAAAAACCATTCTTCACATCAAATTATAGCAATATCCAACCTTGGTTGGCAGCCAAGGAGAAAACATGAATGGAGTTCATCTTTGCCATGGGACAAAAAGTTTATGGTAATCAACTCAATAAGTCTGTGTATAACCATTTTCAACCAATCTAACTTTGTATCGGTCTGCCATCTGGTTTCAGCTTAACTGTGAAAACTCGTTTACACGCAACATATTCTTTATGCCTAGGTAGATCCACAATGTCCCAACCATTGTTTTTTTCCAAAGCCCACGTCTCTTCTTCCATAGACTCTTTCCACTTAGGTTGAGACAAAGCATTGTACACACTGTTAGGAGTAGAAACAGACGACAATGCAATAGAAAAGAAAAGAGTAGAAAGAAACAAGGAGTTGTAAGACACATAATTTGTAATTGGATATTTAACACAAGAACGAGCACCTTTCCTCAAAGCAATAGGAAGGTCTGTATCCTTAACTAAGGTAGAAGGACTAGAAGAATTACCTGGAGTTGAAGAGATATTATAAGAAGTGATATGAGGATCTTTAATGATGAGTTCTTTAGAACTTCGTTGATAAACTTGTAGCTATTGTTCTCTCTACTCCCCCTGACCATTAATAGCCTCTACTTGACAGGAGTGGAATTATCTCCATCACCAGCACAAGTGGATTTTTGTGGAGAAATGTGCTTGATAGTTAGGGTTTATGGAAGAAGATTAAGGAGAGAGAGGAAATAGTGTGTATTCACAACACTCATATGTATGAATATATTATTAAAAAAGATACTAAAGCCATTACATAGAGTATATTCAAATATACCATTCATGGACAATATACCAAAATACCCTTACATATTATACCCATTTACACTCATATACATCAACACTCCCCCTCAAGCTAGTATGTAAATATTGTGCACACTAGCTTGCAAATAATCCTACTAAAACTAAGACTCTACACAATCATTTAATAAACACACCAGCTAACTGATTTGCAGTATTCACAAAGGGAATGGAAATTTGCTTGGTTTATCACTTTTCCTTAATGAAATACCTGTCAACCTCGACGTGTTTTGTTCTATCATATTGGACTAGATCATGACCAATGCTAATGGCGGCTTTCCTATCACAGCATAACCACATGAGACCATGAGAGTGGAATCCCAACTCTCTCAGGAAGCCATGTATCCACAACATCTCACAAATCCCATGTGTTATGCCTCGGAAGTCTGCCTCTGCACTTGACCTGACTACAACTGACTGCTTCTTGCTATGCCAAGAAATAAGGTTACCTATAACAAAGATAAAATAACCAGAAGTGGATCTTCTATCAGTCAGAGATCCTACCCAATCAGTATCAGTAAAAGGCTCAACTCGAAGATCATGCCTTCTACAATATAGGAGCCATTGACCTAGATTCCTCTTTAAGTAGCAAACAGTGCAGTATGCTGCCTCAAGATGTCTAGTTGAGGGAACATGCATAAACTAGCTGACCACTCCAATTATATAAGAGATATTTGGCCTAGTCAGGCTACGATAAATCATCTTCTTTACAAGTCTTTGATAATGCCCAATATCAATAAGTCTGTGGCCCTCATCTACATGTAGGCAATAATTAAACTCAATGAAAGTGTCACAAGGTCTACACCCTAGCATTCCAGAGTCTTGAAGGAGATATATAACATATTTGCTTTGAGATAGGAATAGACGATCTTTAGATCTAACAACTTTAATTTCGAGGAAGTACTTGAGTGGCCCTAAATCCTTGATTTCAAACTCCTTTCCAAGAAAACCTTTGATCATTACCCGTAACTACAATATCATAAACATAAACAATAAGGGTCATGACCTTTCATCATTGACGCTTCACAAAGAGAGTATGGTCAGCTTGGCACTATCTATATCTATTTTTAAGCATAACACATCGAAAATCCCTCAAACCATGTGCAAAGATTATTTGAGGCTATAGAGCGCCTTCGTCAAGAAACATACCTTCCTTTTGCCTGTGGATGGTTTGAAATCAGGGGGTAATCTCATGTAAACTTCTTCTTCAAGGTCTCCATGAAGAAAGGTATTCTTAACATAAAGTTGAAACAATGGCCAACCTTGATATGCAATAATTGAGATCGAGATCCTAACAAAACTCATATTTTCCATTAGAGCAAAGGTCTCTTGGTAATCAATCCCATAAGTTTGGGTGTATTTATTGGCTACCAACCTAGCTTTATATCATTCAATAGTACAATTCAGTTAGAGCTTCACTAAGAATACCCATCTATGCCCCACTAGTTCCTTCCCTCTTAGAAGGTCAACAAGATCCCATGTCTTGTTTTTTTCAAGTGCTTGCATTTCCTCCTTCATTGTCTTTTGCCACTGAGCTGGGATAAAGCTTGGAGAACACTGCATGGAATGGGAATAGAAGACAAAGAGGTAAAGAAAACCTTAATATTGGGAGACAAAGATCTATAACACACATAATTAGCAATGGGATATTAGGTACAAGTATTGGTACCCTTTCTAGCAATAATGAGAAAATGAGAATCATCAAGAGATATAGGAGGAGCAATACCTAGAAAGGAGGAAATTTGTTGGAGAGATACATGAGAGCTAAGAGAAATCTTTTGTCTTTGTCTAACAAACACATGAGCGGAATCTTTCATCCATCCTTTCTTGTGAGAAAGTTTTGCTCTCTTTGGAACAACTTTTTGCTCCCCCTTGCCATGATATCTATCAACACCAAAGGAATACGGAGGAAAAAGGAGAGGAAGAGCAACCTCATCTTCACATACACTATGTTTCGCTCCCTAAAGATGAGGATGACTAGGAGAAAAAAAAAAAATAGCTTCATGGAAGATGACGTCCATGTAAACAATACGTTTCTGAGTAGAGGGATGATAACACTTGTATCCCTTCTGATTCAGAACATACCTAAGGAAAATGCATTTAGGAGCCTTGGGGTCCAGCTTAGAATGATCCGACTACAAGACATGGATAGAGAAAATACACCCAAAAACTTTGGGAGGAATGGGGGAATGGAGGAATTAAGAGAAAAGTTGGATAAACAAAAAAGAGGAGACTAGAAGTTAAAAATCTGAGAGGGCATCCAATTCATAAGATAGGTAGTAGCCTGAAGAGCACCTACCCAAAAAAACCTTTGGAACTTGTATAGTGAACAAGGCACGAATAATCTCTAACAAGTGGCAATTTTTCCTTTCAACAATCCCATTCTATTCATGAGTTCCTAGACTGGTGGTTTGATGAAGAATTCCATGCTAAGAGAGTTAGGAGGAAAAAGTTGAAAACATATACTTACCGTTATTATCAGAACAAAGAATACGAATCTTTGAATCAAATTAAGTATGTGCCAACCTATAAAATAGTTGAAAAGTAGAAAACACCTCATGTTTAGCATGCAACTGATAAACTCAAGTAGTACAGATAAAGTTATCCACAAATGGAACAAAATAACGGTAGCCAAATAATGAAGTAACAAGTGCAAGACCCCACACATCATAATGAACAATATAAAAGGAAAGGTACTCCTACTTGTACTCATAGGATAAGAAGATCTACAATGTTTTGCAAACTCACAAGTTTCACATTGAAAAAGAAGACATTAAAAACTACATAAACTAAGAAATAGTTTTTGTAAAGAAAGATGGGTGGCCTAGCCGAAAATGTCACTACATAAGCTCAAATAAGGAGGATGAAAAAGATGTCTATTGCACTGGAGAGTCAAGGTGTGATGTCACATCAAGAATGTACATCCCCCACTCTGCATAAACTCTATTAATAGTCTGCCTTGTCACCAAGTCCTGAAAACCACAATAAGAAGGAAAGAAAGTGACTGCAATTCAAGAACTTAGTAAGATGACTGTCAAAAACAAGGTTAAGCTGAAAGTTAGGAACATGAAATACAAAGGAAATAAATAAGGAGGGAGAAATGGGTACAGACCCAATCCTAACAACAGAAGACACGAAGCTATCGGGAATGCGAACTGTGTCTTGACTAGAACTAACAGTATAATTGGAGAAAAGAGATGGTGTACTAGTCATATGGTGAGAGGAACCTAAATTAATAATCCAAGAAGCACGAGATGTAGGAGAAGAATCACTAAGTGCAAAGTCCAGTATACCTGTTGCAGCAATAGAAGAGGTGGAAGCACCACTGGAAGAAGTATCCATCTACGACATAAAACGATGAAAAGAAGCTAGTTCTTCGTGAAAAGATGCCAAGTCACCATAAAAAACAATAGAAGACATGGGCAATGTAATAAAAGGATCGACAACAGTAGGAGTAGCGGCATATGCATTGGACTGACTCCTAGTAGTAAGAGCAACATCACGGCCACCAGCAAACAATCCACGTTGAGGAGGTAGAGGGGTGGCCTCCTTAGGGTGACCATGAAGATCCCAATAGGTGGCCCACATATGACGGGATCACCCCCAATGATCACAAGGTAATTTGTCTTGATCCTTAGAACCCCTACCAACACCAACACGGCCACCACTACGGGCACCAATACAACCACCTCTTTGAGACATGGAGGCTAGAGTAGACCATTTTGGAGCTAGAGAAGACTATGACATAGACAGCAATCCGACGGCGCTCCTCACGGTGAAGAAAAGTATAGACCTCAGTGAGGGAAGGAACGAATCACAAGTAAGGAGATGACTACAAACAGGCTTAAACTCAGAATTAAGGCCCATAAGAAACTCGGATACATGACTCTCCTCAACAAACTTGTGGAAGATGGAAGCATCAATAGCATAGAGAGCAAGAAGAGCCATATAGTGTTCAATCACCTCCACATTGGCATAAGCTGGAGTAATAGACAATGATAGATTGATCTCCTTGCTTCATCTGCGACACCTGTTGGCAAAGCTCATACACCTATGTGAGCCGGCCAACCTCAGAATAGGTCTTCTCAATGGTATCCTATATCTCCTTGGAAGATCCCAGAAACAGGTAGGTGTTACCAATCAATGGCTGCATAGACTAGAAAAGTTAGGAAATAAGTGCACCTTCAACCTCTCACTTAGGAAACAGAAGATCTAAAAGGGTCGGGGCTGGGGTGTTCCCAATAATATACCCCCACTTGCCATGACTAAGGATGGACCATCAGGCAAACTGGGACCACGCCTAATAGTTAGTGCCATCAAACTTCACTGTAGTAATAGGAGTAATAGAGTGATCATGGTTCGTAGGGACTTGGCTATGGCTAAGAGTCAAAACAATCACCGAAGGAGAGGAATTGATCTAACTATCCTTGGACATGGCAGCTTGAAGAACACAGATGGCAATAATGACAACACGAGATCATGGCGAGAGCTCGAAGCCCACAAATCACAGAGAACAGCCCACAAAAGAAAGAAGTTCATGGTTACACTGTCGGCAAGCACTACAAAACACTACACACACCACCTAAGAGACAAAAGAAACCAATAGAAGAGTGATAGGGAGTGGAGATAACCCACATCCCCAAAAAACGTACACAACACAGGGAAGCACAAGCTATAGCGACATAGGAAGCTTAAAAAAAGTCAAGAACAAAGTAGAGGGAAGTACGATGGAGGGAAACCACAAATCGAAGACGAAATAGAAGCTAACATCGATCAGAAGTTGAAAAACATACAAAAAATTGCAAAAAAAAAAAAAAAAAAAAGAACCTGATGTTAACAAGAAAGGGGGAAATCACACGTAACTATCTCAAAACCGGGCTCCGATACCAAGTAGAAATTGAACAATCACATGAAAAGTGACATCCATCGAGAAAAACCTCTTACAAGAGGGTGGATGATAACACTTGTACTCTTTTTGAGTTAAAAAGTAATCAAGGAAAATGCACAGAGCTTTAGGATCATGTTTGGACCGTGAGAACTTATCAACATGTACAAAATAGAAACAACCAAAAACCTTAGGGAGAATAAGAAACAATGTGGCAATAGAATTAGCAACCTAAATAGGTGATTTATACCCTAAAACTCGAGTGGGTAGACGATTCATAAGAAAGGTATTAGTTTGAACTGCATCAGCCCAAACAATTTTAGAAACAAGCATCTCAACATAAGTACTCAAGCAATCTTCAAGATGTGTCTACTCTTTCACTCGGCCACCTCATTTTGTTCAAGGGTGCTACGATAAGTTATCTGATGTATGATATACCACATTGATCAAGAGAAGAAACAAAACCAGAAGAAAAACACTCTCCTCCACTACCACTACGAAGTATTTTAATTTTTGTATCAAACTAGGTTTCAACCATCTTATGAAAATACACAAAATTAGAAAAAACATCATTTTTTATTTCAACAAGTAAACCTAAGTGCAACTAGAGAAATCATCCACAAATACGAAAAAATAACTATATGTAAATAAAGAAGCAATAGGAGCAAATCCACGCACATCAAAATGAACAATTTCAAATAAAGAGATACTTTTATTTATGCTTAATGGGTAAGAACTCCTACAATGTTTAGCATATTCGCAAGAATCACATTTAAACTCACCAAACTCTGAACATAAACCAAGAAACAAATAACAAAGGGAAAAAGATCAATGACCTTAACGCTGATGTCACTGATGAAGTGAGACAGAGTTGGATGAGTTGTCCTTTATTCAGGGAAGACTAAGTTGTTAAACTGTAGAAGCTGTACAAGGAGCACTGTCAAGTACAAACAAACCATTTTTCCCATGCCCTTTACCAAATATTGTCCTTGTCTCTAAGTCCTAGAATGCACAGTGGGAAAGAAAGAAGGTCACACAACAATTTAAGGTCTTGGTAAGATGACTCACAGACAATAAATTAAGCATGACATTGGGCACATGAAGGACAGATGAGAGTCTAAGGTGGGAGTCATAGAAATAAAACCCTTACCAACAACGAAAGAATAAGATTCATCAACTACTTTGACCTTATCCTTCCTAAAACAAACAAAATAAGACAAAAAAAGAAGACATAGTCGTCATGTAATCTAAATCCCCTGAATCAATGATCCATGAGTAATTGGGAATAGTAACAGAAGCACTGAGAGCAAAGATCGAAGCACCTGCCTAAGCAAATGATGAGGTGGAAGTAGATAGAGATGGTTCTAAACTGGCCATGAAAAAATAAAGGGCCTCAATCTAATCTCGAAAGAAGCTTAGAGTGTTAGTGAAAGAAGAAGGAATGGAATTAGAAACCGGTTCAGTAGAAGATGTAACAGAATAGGCATTGGATCTAGTCTGAGTATGAAAGCCTCCTTGGCCACCACCATAGAAAGAACCATGCCAAGGACGACCCTAAATCTCCTACTAAGGTCTACCATAAGGATCTCAACACATCTCCTATGTGTGCCTGGAGTGACCACGGTGTTCACACTTCTATTTGTTTTTATCATCCTAAAAAGATCTACATCGACCTCCACCACTATGACCACAAGAGGAACCATGTCCCCCACGTTGAGAAAATGATACTAATGCAAAATGATCTATCAAAGGCTGTTGAGGTGGAACCATAAGATATCTACTATCCTCCTCTTGCAATAAGTACGAGAAAACCTCATCCAAGGGAGAAAGAGGATCTTTGGCAAGAATCTACACACGCTTAGGCTCATAGTCTAGGTGTAAGCTAGCCAACCAATAACTCAAAGATATGAGTTTCTTCTACCTACTGATTGTAATATGTTGTGTCCTCAGTGCATTGAGCCTTAAAGGTCTTATAGAAATCAATTTCCTCTCATAAACTACAAAGTGTGGAATAATGTACAGCAAAAGGTTGATCACCCTGTCTCAATTGGGATACCTTTTGGTGTAAATCAGATAAGTGAGCCTTATTACCTCTCTTTGAATGGGTCTTCATCACAGATTATCAGATTGTCTTAGTTGTAGGTAAGAACAAATAATTGTTGGCTATATGTGGTTGCATAAAGTGAAGAGCCATGACATAACCATTGCATTCTCTGCTTCCCATTTAGCAAATGTAGATTCCTTAGAACTAGGCATTGCTGCATCTCCAGTCAAGTATGTTGCTTTGCCTTTCCCAGTTATATATAGTTAATTGGGACAAAACTAGAATGCTTGTTTCATCAAACCGAATTGCAATGATAAGTGTGTTTGGGACTCATTCACAACCATACCAACAATGCTTTCTTCTTTACTTGTTGATGTATCGGAATTCTAACTCACCTCAAACATTGTACCATTCAGGAAGATAAAAAAACTAACACTTCAAATCAACAACCAAACCTCCACAAGTAGCTTTCACACAAGGCTACACAGCCTATTAAGCACCCACAACACTGCACCAACTAAAACACATAAAGTCTATCCACATCAACATCGAGGCGGAAAACATTCCCAGAAATATCATAAACACCATAATAGTTGATTTCTATATGTCCACATAAAGAATTAGTCTCCAATCATTAAGAAAACTAATCCACAATGATCTCCAACACTGTTTTTATCAACAAACTAATAGAGAAAAACAAACTCCAAGGTAAGGCGGTAACATTGCTTGAGGAGAAAATTCATATTTCTCTCAATATTCATCAAAATCGAGTTTTTTTTTTGTACTGTTCCTTGAATATAGGAGAAGTAAATAGGTAGAACAACTCCCTCAAAAAACAACAGATTAATTGTAAAAAAAAACTCGAATCTTGAAATTTCTGCTAAATTCAAAGAAAAATCATCAAAAAATCCATAACATTGCTCGATCACTACTGGGATGATCTCTAAAATTACTAAAAAAAAATAGAGATTTATTAGAAACTCACATAACTCTACGCACCTTAGGGGTCGTACGGCTGATAACATCAGCACCCAGTCTTGTCTAGGAACTCCAACACTTTGATACCAAGTTGAAATCTGTAAAATCTAAGAAAGATGAAAGAAGAAGAAGAAGAGAAGAAATATGTTTGGGAGAAATCATATGAGACTGTTGTCTCCGTACATGTGTATTAGTAATTATATAGTAGGGATGGATGGATGCTTCCATCCATACCCTCGTATGAATACATAAATACCCAAGAAATACACATATCACACTCTGAACAATTATACCCTCTCCTTTCATACTTCTATACATCGTTCTTTCTTTTTGTTTGGGTAAACAAGTATGGTGGTTGGTGGGTTAGTAATAAGTGGTGAGGATGGTTGTTGAATCCAGGTTATGGTACCAACACCAGAAAACAACCAATTTAGCAAGCTGATGATGTGGAGAATCAAGCAAGACTTATGTATGTACCCCACATAAAAGGCACGATTTAAATTTACATGCTTTATCGGATCAATTCAAATTCTATAAGGGGTGGGTAATTTTGTAGTAAGGCCAATAGTGTCATGGTTAGTTTACCTTTTTAGGTTTTTTTAGTTATAATCCCGTTTTTCACTTTGGACCCAGTTTTTTATGGCCAAAACTTGACTTTTTAGCTTGATTTTGGTGTTATTAGATAGGTTATTCAATTACCTTTCTAATAAGACCAAGATTGTGCAAATCTGAGGTGATTTGAGAAAATTATGACCAAATTACTAAGGAGTGGTCACTAAAAATGGGAATAGTGTTTTTTTAGAAAGTCTTAGGTTTTTACTTTTAGAAAAATAAGTTTTTAGAAAGTTTTATGTTTTTAAAAAACTTGGCTAACAAATTTGGGATTTTAGGAAGTTTCCAATTTTAGCAGTTTCTAATTGTTTAAGTTTGTAAGCCTATTTAAAGGCATCCCCTACCCCATAATTTGATAGTAGAGAATAAACAAGTTTTGAAGATTTAGGTGTTCGCAAGGTATGGTTGTAGCCATGTTCTCCTTCTATAAGGGTTGATGCTACTCATGGCTCCCCTCTCTCTCTTCTTATTCCATAGGTGTAGCCGCAAGTTTCCTCTCTCCTTCAAGGTATATCTTTATTATTTTTCTTTCTCTTAGTTTCTTCCTAAGTTTTTCTTTCTTTGTAGACTATTATTTTCTCATTCTTTCTTTCATTCTTCTTCTTTCTTCTTCTTCTTCTTCTTCTTCTTCTTCTTCTTCTTCCTCTTTTAAAACCTCCATTAAAGAACTTTTACTTTATCTAAAATTCTTTGATTTAACCTATTAAATCTTATCGGAATTTTATGAAATTTTAACTGTAGAACTTTGAAACGCCTAAAAAACGGCCATAAAAATTTCAGATTTTTCAGACACCTCAGAGGGGCATTTTTGTAATTTTTGGATTTTCTATCAAAAATTGCAGAAATACCTTTTTGGAGTCTTTTCTCATATTATCTCCTCTTTTCTGTTCTAATTCCTTACTATCTTCTTTTTCTAATTATTAAATTTTCGTAGCTACTTTTTTGTTTCTAAACTCTATTCTTGATTACTTTGCTTCCGCATCCCTTATTTAAATTATTTAAGGTTTTGAAATTACTCTACATCAATTTCTAGTATCTTCTCCCTTATACTGCATCAACTGATATTCTCATCTATCATCCTACCATAATTTTCCCCAAAGCTTTCATTAAAGTATGAGCTACTTGATCCTCACACATCACAAGGGAAGCCTTCATCATTCCATATGCGGCATTGTGACAAACAAAAATGAATTCCTCATGTGGCATTGTCGCAAACAAAATGAAAATTCACTTCCATAAATTTGGGCATTTCATATGAGATCTGGGTTTGATGCAATGTAGATAGTACCTTCATTTTAGCAACATATATTCATGTGCCTATCCAACAACAGTTAATTGTATATTCAGCCCCAATTGAGTGAAATATTCAGAGTCTCCCAACCTGTTGGCACGTAGCACACATGGTGGTGTTGAAGTATATTAATTTGTGTATCTCCTAACACCTTAAGGTTTTGGGAGAATTGGTTAGTTTACTATCAACATGGTATCAGAGCAGGTTTGGTCACGAGTTCAAATCCTAGTGAAAGTATTTTCTCGAATGTAGTGTTATTCACGTGTGTACGTGTTGTGTGGACTCATGCCTAGCTCCCCAAGTATGTTCCCAGGAGAGAACAGTGTTCTTCCTAAGGGTGGGTGTTGAAGTATATTAATTTGTGTATCTCCTAACACTTTAAGGCTTTGGGAGAGTTGGCTAGTTTATTGTCAACAACTAGAGTTAGGGCCCGCCTTTAACGGATTGGCACAACTTAGGAGATTAACTAGGTTGAGAATCAAGCCAGTTAGATGCAAGTACAGAAAAATGGTCTAGAAGAGAGTCAAAATATCAGAGTAGTAATCATCCAATTGTCTTGAAATCAAAGCAAGAGATTCCCTACATGGGGCCTATAAACTGACTAAACGATTGGATCTCTTATAACTACACCCATCTGACTTATCTCTTGCTGATGCGGAGCATTCATGAGAAACAAAACAAAAATAGATGATAATGGATGACCAAGTGGGGTCCAATTAGAGTTTTGTTTTTCAGTTATTGGTTTGTCTATTTACTTGGAGTTGTAATCTTGTAACTTGCTTTTAGCCCAAAATTTTCAAGGTCAACTTTTCCTTTTGGCTTGGTTTTGGTGTCTTTAGAGAAGTTATTCAGTTACCTTTTAAATGAGACCAAAATTTTGCCGATCCAATGTGGTCTAGGAGAGTTATGACCAAATTACTAAAGATATCAGTATGTGATGGGAATAGTGGGTTTTTAGTAAGATTTATTTGATATGTTTTAGGAAGTTTTATGTTAGAAGGTCTTAGTTTAGTTTTTAGAAGGTTGTGTTAATTAAAAGGGTCTTGCTTTCCAATTGGGAAAGTCTCTAGGGCTGACCCAGTCCACGAGGCTTCTGCTAATGCGGGGTCTGGGGAGGGCAAATTGTACGCAGCCTTACCCCCATTTCTGGAGAGGCTGTTAGAAATGAATCTTTTAAAAAGTTTCTGTTTTGGGAAAGTGGTCAATATTGGGCAGCTTCTAATATCAAGAAGCTTGTAATCTATTTAAAGACCCCCACCCCAAAAGGTATAAAATAAAGTAAGTATTTATTTGAATAAGCTTTGGCTTGTTGCAGGGATTTTGAAGTTAAGACTTCAGGACCTTTTCCCACGGTTGGACTGTGGACTCCCCTACAGTAGTTTGGAACTATTGCAGGTCTTCTCCTTTTTTCTTCTTTTATCTGTTCCTTGGTGTGTCAAGATATTCAAGGCTGAAACACCATTCGGCTGTGCTAACCATGGTCTGCAGAGGAGTCTCTAATTTCTGAACTATATGTGATCAATCAAGGCTGGATTTCTGTGGTTGGTGTTAACTCATTGGTGCTGGGATTACTGTTGGGTTTAAGGAGGCATCAGCTGGAAGGCTCTAGCACATCGTGGAGCCGTATATTCTAACAAATCCTGGTTGTTGCTTTGATTCTGGACAGCAACCTAAGTTCAGTAAGTTCGCATCACTAAATCCTATTCTTATTACTTGAATTTTACTTACCTTGTCATTAACTTCATTACTGATTTACCAACTTATTTCCAAGTCTGTCAAGTAGTTTAACTTGTTCTATTAAACTCTTTATTTGGTTGTTCTACTGGTGTTATCTGAGACAGGTTTGTTTTGAAGTTTTTATATACTTAGACTTGTCCATTGGCTCTGAAACTTTGTGGACCTGTTCCCCATTCAATTCCGTGGTTGCATACCAAGTTTCATCTCATTCGAATTAGTCTTACACAGTTTTCTCAAGGCCTTTTTAGATCCGTCCAGAATCTGGAAATCCTAAAGTTTCTGCTGATTGATCTAAGAATCCTCCACACATTGAGCTCTATTGCATCCCATGGTTCAAAGTCTCGCATGAGACGGGCCGTATTGCGCGAGACGTACCGGTACCGCACCTATGCGAGACGATAAGACCCCATTCAGCGAAATATCAAGATATGGACAGGTTATCGCGAGACGTATCGCGCGATACGTATGCATCTCGCGATAACAGGGTCGAAATGGTATTTTTTTTGTTTAAATATGCCTAAGACATGCGATACAGGGAGGTATCGCGTGCCGCATCTTGCAGTGAACCTACC
>JAOXJP010076125.1:0-15134 GCA_025762735.1 Platanus orientalis
GTTTCGTATCGCAGACTTGCGATACCGATACGTATCGCGCGATACGCCCCGTATCGTGCGATATTTTGAACCATGGTAGTAACAAATTATTTGTCTCATTGTAGCTTCTTGTTTATTCTCATCCCTCTCAATTCTTTGTACTATCACTTTTATTCCTTTCATTATATCTATCTTCATTCCAATTTCTCTATCACTATACTGAAACTTCGGATTCAAAAAATATTCTCCCAAATAAGATTACATAAAGTTAGTTGACATATAATCCATAAAAAAAAAATCAATTTATCTATATGAAGCTATGAAACAACTATAAACAATTAAACATTACTTGTTGCATGTAAATCGTAGTGGAGTTGCTTATTCCATCTTGCATCAATAATCTTGTTATAAGTTTTGTGATGACATATGCTTTATAGATCTCTTTGTCTTATCCATTGCCTCGTAGATATAAGGCATAATGGGCTTCTTATCTTGGTTCACAATCTTTAAAACCTTTACAATAGGTTCCATGACACTATATACCTCATCAACTTTATTCCAAAATGAGTCAGTCAACACATTATTGCATACTTCTTATACAACCGACTTTTTCTTTTTGTCTTCAGTTCCAATAAACTTTATAAACATTTCACCAGTGAAATGTCTTTGGAGAGCATGTTTATGTATCTGAAGGCTCTTTGAAGCCACGTGCTCTGTGGCAAATCGGGTGATACCTGGGCATAGTAAGTTGTGGCCCCTGTATAATTGTCTTTCATATGATTCATCTCTTATGCATCGTGGTAAACGAGACTAGTTAGCTTTCTGCATTTGTCAATAGTCTTTTGTACATTCTTTAATTTACCAACATTCTCTAACATGAGGTCTAAACAGTGCATGACACAAGGGGTCCAATATAAATGCTACATCTTTTGCTCTAGCATCTCCCCAATAGCTTTAATTGTTGTTTTGTTGTCTGTCATAACCTAGACAACATTCTCTTCACCCACCTCTTCTATCACTTTATCCATTAGCTTGAATATATACTCCATTGTCTTTGAATGGTTTATGGTGTCCATTGATTTGTGAAAGATCATATTCCTATCACTATACACCATATAATTTATCAACGACTTGTCTTTGTAGTCCAACCGTCACACATGATGGACATCCATATTTAGGCCAATTGCTCTTTAAACTTCGAATATATTCCTTCAGGTCATCCATTTCTCTAGGCAAATAAATATTTGTCAATTGATATGGGTTGGGCCCTCGTATCCCTGGCCCTGTCTTTGCAATAGCATCACATATAGTTTGGAAGATGGGATGCCAACATGCACCATTCACCTATATACTCCTTGCCCTACCTCTTTCTTTTTCTTCTTGAACATATCTTTACTTCTTTGCAATTTTGCTCCCTTTTTTTTTATACTCACCCTGTTTTGTCGATCGCCACCTAGATGTGGCTTTCTCCTTTTCATAGCTTGTCTTCTCTATCTCTATTCTATAGGCTCTGTCATGGTTCCACTTCTAAAAGTAGGCTATGATGAGGAGCCTGACCCCCTCTCGGGTGATACTAAGAACCCATCCCTCCTATGCTAGTGGGAGGGCTAGAAACAGAGAATACCTTGCCTCTTTAGCATAT
Organism: Platanus orientalis; assembly: GCA_025762735.1. NCBI lineage: Eukaryota > Viridiplantae > Streptophyta > Magnoliopsida > Proteales > Platanaceae > Platanus > Platanus orientalis. The sequence goes on from JAOXJP010076125.1 coordinate 1,622, forward strand.
GCAGAGTCTATAGACTTCCTACTCTCTTTCATTATTGCCATAAATGCTCTCTCTTTAGCCTATCCATAATATCATAGCCATAGGCAGATCCTCCTCAATGGCTCAACTTCCTCATGTCGACTAGACTCCCTAAGCAAAATCTCTTTCTGTTTCTTCTTTAAAGCCTTTTCTTTTTGAACCTTTCTCAAGTGTGCCTGCATATCCAACATTAACTGTTTAGGTGCAAACATGGTTCTACGTCTCTCCTCATGTGGGCAAGGTGATGCTTGAATCTACTCACACCCCCACATGATCTTCAAACACCAATCATACTTTACTTGTTTTTTGTATGTGGTCAATGCAACGGACCAACCAATATTAGGCTGCTTATCTTTCCTGGTTGAGCTTTAACCTAAAACCATTTGTATTCTCTAAACCTGTAGAAGGATACAAGATAAGAAAGAACTAATAAATACCAATAAAATTTAAACAACATGCAACTACATAGTAAAAAAACAATGAATTGAAGACATACATTGATACATTACATAACATTATACATACTTTTAGTATTTCATATATTAAATAATACATAAAAGTATAAAACTAATAAACTATACACAATTTCATATTTTACAATTTACATAACACTAATTAAAAAAGAAAAACACTTAAATTATATATAAATATATACCATTTAACTGAAAATATAAAATTTTGATCGATCATACATGAATACTTCATATATAATACATATGTACCATTTTTCCTATTATTTATATAATTTTGAAATTTTTTTAATTTTCTACAAATAGTTGGGATAAGGCTGTTTGTTGTTGTTGTTGTTGTTGTTTCTACAAATATATGTAATCAAATAAGCTACAAAGATAACACTATAAGATCGCATTTGGGTAAAAAAAAAAAAAAATATACTATCAATTTCATGAAAAAATACTTATAATATATATATTTTTAATTTTTTAGGTTATTTAAAAAACAATTAAAAAATATTCATTGAAAAATTGAGTTCAACCTTAGGTCAGTGGGTTTTGATCCCAAACCATAGTCTATGGTTTAATATATCATAGACATCTCATACATTTATTTTAGAATTTTTTTAAAACTTTTGGAATTGTACCTATGTTTTCTAAAGAATGGGTTTAATCCGTGAATCACCACTTAAATCTTGTTTTTGATGTAATAAATTAGTAGATCTAGCATCTAAATGTGTTGATCTATTGTTTTGTTGCAAAAAAAACGAACAAAAACGGATTTAAGAGTAAAAAAATCATACATTTTTTTGTTTTGTTTTGTAGAAGAACCCTAAAATCTCTTCTTTCAATCCATTAAAATCCACCAAAATACAATTTTTTGATGCACAAAACTTGTAGAAATTAGTAGATTAGTTAGTTGGAAGGTGGAATCACAAAAAATTCTCGAGGGAAATCGGGTTTGGGGGGAGCAGAATGCTAAAATGGGGGAAAATAGGGCCATTTGACGTTTTTATTGGGCCAAATCATTTGATACTAAATTGGATTGGTTGAACCGTGAGTTGTATTGTCCGATCCGACCTAGAATTTAGGATTAGCTTGGGCCGGATCGGTCAATCTTTCAAATATGTTCTATACTTCTTTTGTTAATTTAGTTTCTTCTATAATTGTTCCTTCCATCCTCAAAGAGGCTATTCCTAGTCCAAGTGGAGGGATGCCATGTGTGAAGACATGATAGCCCTCTAAAAGAATGGTACTTGGGTACTTTGTAATCTTCCAAAGGGAAAACAACTTGTAGGATGTAAGTGGGTCTATACTTTTTAAGTACAAGGCATATGCATCAATTGAGATGTATAAAGTAAGACTTTTCGTAAAAGGGTACACATATATGTATGAAATTGATTATTAGGAAACGTTTGTACCAATGCCAAAATGTTGCACCCAATAAGATTTGGCCCCTTTGGCAACTTGATATAAAAATGCGTTTTTGCATGGTGATTTACATGAGGAGGTGTACATAATGTTGCCTTTAGGCTTTAAAATACCAAGAAGTGAAGGGAAGGTATGTATGTTGAAGAAGTCACTATATGGACTCAAAAAGTCTCCATGACCCTAGTTAGAGAGAATTAGTGGAAGTCTTAAAAAGGTGGGTTATATACTATCTCAAGTGGATCATACCTTATTTGTCAAACATACATAGAAGAGAAATACTGCAGTGATTGTTTATGTGGACGATATTGTGGTAACTAGGGATGATCCAGGAGAGGTATAGAATCTGAAGTCTCCTCTTAGTAGTGAGTTTGAAGTTAAGAATATGGGAGTATTGCTTTCATAGGGATTGAAGTTGCTCACTTAAGGAAAGGCATTTTTATACCCTCAAAAAATATATTCTAGATTTGTTGACTGAAACAAGTTTATTAGGAGCAAGACCCGCAAAAACTCCTATTGACGTTAATCATGGGCTGAATGATCAAGATGGAAGATGATGCAGACATTGGAGGCCATGTGGGACCCACACGTGGATTGGTGGGGTCCACACACGAAGACACATGGAGGAGTACCTTTGCTACTCAATTAGAGTTCAAGTTGCTGATTGGAGAGTCCTTATTAGTGGTGTTATTGTTTTAGTTAATAGTTTATGCATTATCAGAGGTTAGGGCTTGGATGGAATTAATATATTTTTTTTTGGGTCTTTTGGACAACGCATTATATTTAAAGATAGTGCTGATCAACTACTCTATTTGAGCTCACGTTTTTGACTATTTGAGCCTAGTGTTTTTTTTAAAGTGAGTGTCTTAGTTAGGCTTAGGTTTCTAATTTAGGAAACTATCTAATTCTCTGTTATTTTGGTCTTTAAAAGAGGAGTCTCTCCCTTGTAATCGACTTTGGCTAAATATAAATAAAATTTTTCTAGGTTTCTTACTCTCAATGAGTGAACTCCTTCATTTCTTCAAGTCTTGTGCCTTGGCTTAAAATCTAGGTAGGGATTACTTGGATCGTGGGTAGGTGATTACTCACAAGGTATTTATCTTGTTCTATCTTCTCTATCTTTTTCTTCTTTATTCTTATCTTTCTTGATTCTCTGCAAACAAGAAGCTATTAGACTTTCATCAACACCCTTTATTCTTTGTTTCTTGATACCCAAAACCTGCAACCTTCTTTCTAATCCTTTCCTTTGCTGTTTAAACCTTTAGAAGTTCACCACCTCTATGACCTTGCATCATCTTTATTTGTAAAACCTTTTTGTTCACAGATCTTCAATCACATTCCCATAGCTACCCTGTTTGTGATTCTGCCAGAACTCTCATTCCAATACTTCTAAAGCCACCTGCCTATTTTGATCCTTGAGTTTTCGTGTTTAAACCGTTCTCCTACTCTATTTCTCCCATTCGGCAGCAGAGAAAGGGATTTCTCTGGTCTGTTGTAACATCTGGTTGATTATCTAGTGATTTTATTGCTGTTGGTTGCATCAGTTCGAAATTGATTGCTGGTTACTTATTCTCTGCTGAAGATACCTAGTAACAGAAACCTGCAGTAGCTGTATTTAGGCATATGGTTGATTCTCAGTTGGAATTCTTTCAAGGTACATTGATTTTTGGGAGGATTTTATGATCTGAAGTACCAAGACTGACGGCTTATCTGATACTTACTGGTCTCTGGTTTCATCTTCTCAATCTGTCTCCATATTGAGTTGTTCTGATTCCCAAGCAAGTCTTTAATTACTGATTAATTCTAGCTCTGATTTTGTAGTTCAATCTTTGATTAACCTGTCTAGGTCAGGCCCTATTTTCTGTCCAGAATTTGCTTACTAGTCCTGACACCATCACCTGTCCCAAAACAGCCCCTGTGCTACACCATTGGTACCCTAATTGAAGCTTACAGAAGTCCCCTGTTTCCCCACACAATTAAACACTGTTGAACTAGCTCAGCTCACAGCTTTTAAACCTATTGTCCATCCACTGTTTGAAGGCTATCCTGAATCAGATTAGTAACCTACAAACCCTGCTGATACACCCCAGTTTTACATTGCTTTATATCCATGTTTGGCCTAATGTGCTGAGCCTAAAAAGCTCTCCGATAGTTCTATTTAACTTGCTGTGTTCACTCCTAAAACAGAATCTGAAATCCATCATAAATAACCCAAATAGCCTGCAATCCCGGCCCCATAATCTGCTCCATTTATCCTCTGTTTTGCCCCACCATAACCCCATAAACACCCTGTTGTTATGCATTAACAGAGCCTGTTTAGCCTCATGGTTTAACCCTCTGTGTGAGCCTTTCGAAACCTATCATCTTATGACCCTTGTGTCCTAGCCTAACATCTTTTATTTACTCACTGTCTCAATCCTAAATTCCCACTCAAACCCTTGCTGTTTTGCCCAGAATCTGAAACCAAGACCCTTACTCGAGAGCCTTGGACACAATCTTATTATCAGCCTTACCTTGCTTTACTAATTTGATTGGTACTTTGAGTGGTGCTGCATCAGAAGACCAATGATTGATGCCGGAAGATATCAACGGTTAGCAGGGAACTCATCTATTTGTTCCTCACTCGACTTGATATAGCATTTGCTGTTGGAGTGGTTGGGTAATTTATGCATGCTCTAAGAACTTCACACCTAGAAGCTACTTATTGGATTTTGAGATATTTAAAATCAGTTCTAGGAAGAGGGTTGTTGTTTTCTTACCATGGGCACATGAGAGTTAAGACGCAGATTGAGCAGGGTCAACTACAGACAAAAGATCCACCTGGGGATTGTTCATTTGTAGGAGGTAATCCAGTGACATGGAGAAGCAAGAAACAATCTGTTGTTACTCGATCCAGTGCTATGACTGAATATAGATCCATGGCTCATGGGGCGTGAGTGTTGTGGCTGAGGACTTTCCTCTAGGAGATTGTTTTTGTGATACAGGTTCCTATGAGTTTATACTGTGATAACAATTTTGCTATCAGTAAAACTCATAATCCTGTACAACATGACCGCACTAAATACATTGAAGTAGATAGGCATTTTATGAGGGGGAAACTATTAACTGGGCTGATTTGTACTCCCTATGTGAAAACCGAGCAACAACTGACTGATGTCTTAACCAAAGGAGTGACAATAATAAGGTTGTAGGAAATAATTGGCAAGCTAGGCATGTATGATATCCATACTCTACTTTGAGGCGGAGTGTTGAAGTATGTTGCACAAGGGGCAGAGTTGTCTTTATATTATAGCTGATATATATTTGGGTTTTTATGTAAACACAAGGATAAGGATGGTATTCCACATCCATCCTCATATATATACAAAATAATACAACCGTATGTGACATACTAATACGATTTATCTCCATACGATCTCCTCTCTTCTTCTTTCTCTATTTCTGTATTATTTCTTTGCAGGATTTTTCAAAGGAATCTGAAAAACATCTTCCCCCACCATCTGATTTTCTTTGTGTGGACAGTTTACAATTTCTTTCTCCTACAACTGTTCACCCAGCCTGTCCCTCTCCAGCTGTTGGAAAGTCTCCCTGGTGTGATTTCCCCCAAGAAGAGAGATGCGAAAAGGGGAGCTGTCTGAACAGCTTTTATCAGTGGTAACAGAAAACGGAACAGAAGATAGGGTGGTTAGTCAGCTTTGAAAATGTTACCTGTACTACTTTGCGCCTTAACTAGTGCATATTCGATAAGACCCCTATTATTAACCTAGGGTATCCCATCTGAATAAGTTTTACCAAACTGCCTCTCGGGGACCAGTTTAACTGCTGCCACATCCATTGAAGGGTTCACCTGTTCTTTGATGGCAGGCTTTCAGCACTCCCAACCCATTTTGACAGAATTCTGAGACAGGAAAGAACTTAATTGAGACTATATTGCTGAAGTTAAAGGTAGAACTTTTAACTTGAGGAGTGTGGTTTTAGGTCCTACACGACCATACTAAAATAAACGATCACAATAGAGGGTGCATGGATCACGACCTTGGACAACTTCAGAAAAAAGGTGGTTCTTAATGGAGTTATGCCTTATATGCTACAAAAGCGGGGAGTCCATCAATCATCTTTTGATCCATTGCCCATTTTCATGGGAAGTGTGATGCAGACAACATAATGAGACTCATGTATATGTCTAGATTCAAATTGTATGTTTATGTGGGCTATTTAAGTGTTTAAGGGGTGTGGGGATAATTTTGTAATAAGGCCTTTTGTGCCGAGGGTTCTTTTATGCATGGGTTTTATGTAATAAGGCTAAAAGCCAAGGGCAATGTGGGGAATTTCATGTACTGGTCTAGAGCTCTCTATTTTGTCATTTAGAGAGGCTCCAAAATCAACAAAGGGGGCCTCACACAAGTTGGTAGACAAACACTTTATTTCCTAGTCTTTATATAAATTTAGGGAAAGTTTGTTATTTAGAAGTTTTAGTTTTAGGAAAGTTTTGAGTCTTAAGTTTAGGAGTTTAGAAGTTTCTAAATTTAGTAGGTTTCTATTATTTAAGTTTTGTAAGCCTATTTAAAGACAACCCCTCAGTGAACCAATAGAGTTGAATTATAAAAGTTTTGAAATTTTCCCAAGTGGGTGTTGTATCCCTCCCCCTTCTAGTGTTGAAGCCTTGGCTCCCCTTCTACCCCTCCTTCAATCTCTTGTCTCTTCTTTCTATTCCATCTTTTTCTTCTTCTAACTTCTTCTCCCTGCCCTCTTTTCTCTTAGTTCCTTGTTGAAATTAGACATACAATTAAAGAAACCAAGTTGCAGTTATAAAAGATTTGCTACAAGACAAAACAGAGGTATTTCACTCCTTTTTTTTCCTTTATTCTAATCTTTAGTCTATTCTAAGAAGTCCTTATGGAATACCATGTTGAAATCCTGCTAATTTGATTGTTTTGGAGTTGTTTGCATCATTAGAATCAAATTTCTGGGACCTTGAAAGTGAAAATTGCCCCCTCTTTTAATCCCCTTTTCCTTAGTTTTTTTTTGAAGGGTTCTATAGGTCCCCTACAAAAACCCTAGACTGAGTTTTATATAATTTGTTAAATCAAATCAACTTAATTTCATGACATTTTAAACCTAAGACCCTTATGTATGTTAGAAACTATTTGGAAAGTTTCATAAAATTTGGATGCATAACTAGGGATATTTTGGTTATTTTGGGCTTCTATCTAGAAATTCTAGAATCGCCCTTTTGGGATCTTTCTCTCTCATTTTCTTCTAGCTCCATTTCCTTTATTCTATTCTTCAGTTCTGAGTTATTTTTGATTACTTGGGTGCATTTTAAAGTTCAAACTTTGGTTCCTTTATTTGTATTCTTGCTTCCGCATTGATAATTTGGTGATCATGAGATATTTGGCATTACAATACATCAAATTTGGTATCATCTCTATTGTGCTGCATCAAAGTGTGGTTTGGGATAGAGAGATTTTGGTGCCCCCCCCGCCTAGACATGAGTAGCTTGTTGAATGGATCATAGTTACCAGAGCGAGAAGCAAAAGCGGGAAACAATGCGAAAGTGAGAAGCGGGAAGCGAGGCTTACTAAATCATTGGGAATCGAGAAATGAGAATCGATTAAGATGCGATTGTGGAAGCGAATAAGAAGCGATTGGGGACACGATCAAGAAGTGATTAAGAAGTGATTGTGGAAGCGAACATGAAGCTACTAGCATATATATATATATTCCATATTAAGATATGAAATAAAAATAATATGTTAATAGAAGTAAATAATTAAATCTACAATCAATAGGTACAATTACAAGAGTGATATAACAATGAGTTACAGTGAATAAATACAACTACAGTACAATCAAGTGAATAATGTCGACATGGTAATAAACAAACCAAAAGTATAGCTATTATAATATGCAAGTAACAAAGAATCATGACATAGATATGCAACTAATTACGAACAAAAATACCTAAGAATCATTTTTTTTAAGAATCATTATTATTTTGTTGTGTATTTAAGCCATAAATGCATTCAAACTGTAGTAATATCACATAAGCCTTAGCTTTATACCAATTTTTACAATATATTGCTTGCATACCTATTTGGGTTTTTGGTTAGGGGTTTTACTGAATTGTTAAAATAATGAAATTTGTTTGCGTTTGGTTAGTTAATTACTGAAATAATTAAACTAGTAGATTTTTTTGTGTTCAAATAACGCTTCCCTATTCGATTCCCACACTTCCCTCAAATGCTTCCCATGTTTTTTAAAATGCATTTTCACGCTTCCCAAAATGCTTTCTCACGCTTCCCCAAAGTCGAGGAAGCCGAATCGAATTAGCTTCCCAACGAGCTTCCCAGGAAGCGAGCTTTGCACCCTAGGTCAAGTTTCCCTGCAACTATGGAATGGATGGCGCACTATGGAAGAAGAATTTGGAGACTGGTCCCAATGGCGGTATGCTGGTCATTATGCTTGGAATGCAACAATAGAGCTTTTAATAACTACTCGGAGGCTTCCAATAAGGTGTATAAGAGAGCAAAGGAAAGGGTGGTGTTTTAGGTGTTGAAATGTAAAGGCTGTGAAGCTATGGGGGTGGAGGATTTCGAGGGAATGGAATGATGTATTTGGGCTCGAGTTTAAGGTTTTTGTGTGTTTTTCAGCTGCCTTTGTAATCAAATTTTTTATTTATTTGGGATTGCTTGTCCCCTAAATATTATTTGTTTTCTTGTAAAGAAAAACTTCCCTAGCGTTTGGGAGGTCGCCTTTAGTCTTCCTTGTAAGACTCCTTACTTCTCAATTCGTTGATGTCCAACACTATGTCAGCATTGGGATGGAAGCAAGAGTATGGGGTTAATATTTATAATGGGTTTTCATCTTTTGTTGATCAAAAGCTATTTTCTGACTACCCTTCCAACTCTTCATAATTGGCCGTGGGGTTGGAGGTTGTCTAGCTTGGTGGTGCCACTAGGGATTGGAAGTTGTTGGAGAGAGATAGCTCTTCGCCTTCAACAATGATTCTAAGCATTTTTAAATCACCTTCAATCAAGAGGACTTTATATGCAGTTTCAATCAGTTGGCTACACTTGATAAGAATTTGAGAAACATCTAATAGGGACCGAGGATATCCAACCCCTCTAACCTCTTTGTCTAACATTTTTTTCCTGTTGGATTTCATCACTTGGTTTTGTGTCATTTTTATCATGTGCTAATTCTTTTGGTAGATTACGGAGACTGTTAGGAATTTTGGACAAGAAAAGGCTAGAAATAGCCGGAGAAAGCCTCCCAAGGAACAAGGTTGAGAGAGAGATTTTTTCCAATTTGAAGATGTTTCAATTATTTTCCATTTGAGGATATTTTAGCAATTTTAGACTAAGGATTTGTTTTTTAAAATTTGTTTTCCTAGACTAAGGGCATTTCACTAGTTTTCTTTTTTGGTGTGTTTTAGTTTTAGAGAACGTCCTAATATGTAGTTTATAAACCTTAATGTTTTTTTTTTTGTTGATAGTTAATGATGGGAATTTTATTAAAATAGAAAGAGGGAAAAATTACATGTTACAAATACAACAATCATTTTTCTCCCTAATTACTATCTCTCCCTTTTGTCCATTTCGGCGTCAATGGGGGGTAGAATCGAGTCTAGTTTTTGCAAATTTCTTTGGAATGATGTGGAGGATCATCATCTTGTAGATTAGGAGTCTATTTGTAAACCGATGACTTGTGGGGGCCTTGGGGTGATATCGATTAGGTGCTACAATAAGATGCTTTTAGCTAAGTGGCTTTAGAGATTTGGGTTTGAGAGAGACAATTTGTGGTGTCATGTGGTGGTGGTGAGATTGGTGAATGATTAGTTGGGGAATCCAATAAGGTTTGAGTGAGACACCATTGCGGAATATGGAAATCCATCATGATGCTGAGAGATTCTGTCTGGAATTTTATTCGGTTTAAAGTTGGCTATGGTAATTAGATTAGATTTTGGGAGGACAAATGGGTGGGGGAGGTTCTATGAAAGGTGGCCTTTAGAGTGTTATATGGTTTAGCAATGGACTTGGAAGGTTTGGTGGTGGATTCTTTTGAGATTGTGGGGAATATTAAGATTCCTAGGTTGCATAGATGATTGGGAGGTGGAGGAGATGGGTAGCTTGTTGAGTTTGTTAGAAAAGATTAGGCTGAATCCTAATTTAGTTGATGATTGGGAGTGGATGTTAAATAGAAAAGTCAAGTTTACTTCAAAATCGTTATACCTAGAGATGGCTAACTTTAGGCTCTCTAATTTTTTCCAAAAAAACATTTGGATCTCGGGGATTCTCTCAAAAGTTTCATTTTTCTTTTAGAATGCTGAGTTGGATAAATTTTCACCCTGAACCATTTGCAGAATAGAGGTTTGAATTTGGAAAATAGGTGTTTCCTTTGTATGGAGGAGGAATTTGTGGATCACCTGTTTGTTCATTGCACTATGGTGAATGTGATTTGGGGTTTCTTCCTATCTCATTTTCGAGTTTTTTGGTCTTTCCCTAACCATTTTTGTGAGTTGATTTCAGGTTGGTGGATCAAAGACTTGGAGGGGTTACCCTCCATCATGTTGTTGGCCCTTCTAGGGGCAATCTGATGGGGTTTGTGGAAGGAAAAGAATTCTAGAATCTTTGAAGGCAAGCAGAGGAACTAGGGGGATCTCCCCCTTTCCATTTATAGATTTTTGTTTGATTGGTTGTCTATTAGACTGAATTTTGAGGAGTGGTATGAGCTCTGGTGTGAGAAGTTGTAATTTCTTTTTGTTGTTGGTTTGCTTTTCTTGTTTTTTCGTTTACTTTCTCTTTCACCAGCTTGGCGATGCTTTGTTTCTTTGTTTTTGTTTTTTTTGCCTTTTTTAATAAAGCCTACCCTCTTATCTTTGTCCCCAAAAAAATATAATCATTATGATTGATCAAAAGAGTTTTGAGATCAAAGATATGATATAAGGAAATGTGAATAAAAACCCTTTGTTAATTATCCAAAAAAAAAAAAAAAAAAAAAAAAAAACCCCACACCAAGAGGACTCTCTACCTCCTTGCTTCACCAGTCATCCTCTTGGACCCCATATTTAGAAGAGGGTTTTTTATTCACATTTCCTTATATTATTCATAGTGGGTGTTTTTTTGGGTAATTCTAGCCGAGGCTTATCCTGAAATCTATGCTTTGGCCTGTAAGAAGAAGGGCTCGGTTTGGGACCATTGTGTCCACATTGATGATAGAAGATCTTGGGATTGAACCTGAGAAGAACGCTTAATGACTAGGAAATCGATTTGGTAGCTAGCCTTATGCTGCTTTTGGAGGCAGTGATGCTGGGCCCTGTGGAGGACGACGATAGGCTGGTGTTGTGTAGGGAAAAGAATGGAGTTTTCTCAGTCAAGTCAGCTTATGAAACGCTAGTGAGACCTGCCCCGCCTCTTATCCCTGCAAATCTGATCTAGGAGTCCAAGCTTCCTTCTAAAGTAGCTTTCCTTATGTGGACGGTGTATATGGGGAAAGTGCTGACCCTGAGTAATCTTAAAAAAAGAGGAATCAGCCTTGTCAATAGGTGCTACCTTTGTGAGGAGGAAGAGGAGTCGGTAAATCATCTCTTCCTCTCTTGCCTAGTGGCTTTTCAGGTGTGGGCTTATTTCCTTAGCAGATTTCATCGAGGTTGCGTGTTCCTAGACTCGATCCAAGCTGTCATAGACGGATGGAACAAAGAGCAGCTGCGGGATTTGTCGCCTCGTGGTCGTATGCTTTGGCATTGCACTCCCCATATTATTATTTGGTCGATATGGATGGAGAGAAATGCTCGGATGATGGTGTGGCGGATGCAACCTTCAAGCTCCTAGACAAGGCCTTCTCACTTATGTTCCGGTGGCTGTCCCACCTCCCTATGTTTAGCACTCTTAAATTTCAGGATTGGATATTTAGTTGGGAAGCCCTTGTATCCTTTTCTTAGCCCGGCTGGGTAGTACTACTCGTACTTTTGCTCGGTTGGGATAAAATATTTTACTTTATTTATCAAAAAAAGAAGGAAGGGATAGTTTGGCAGCCTCTGTTAAGGAGAGGTTCTCTTGATTTGGAAGTCCCGTTGATGTCAATCTATTGGGTAGGTTGGAATCTTGCCAAATCTATATGGGGCAAGAAGATAGCAGGGTATAGGAGCCAAACTGAAATAGTTTCACACTGACATGTTACGAGCACATTGAGCCATCTCAACGAAGGTGCATCTCATGGAAGGAAGGAGATTGGGTTTAATATGGTCCCTATCAAAAGTGTAATTTTTTTTTGGAATATTGGTGTTGGGAAAAATATTCACAATGGACAATGTGAGAAAAATAGTGTGGTTCCTTCCAAATTTATGCCTTCTTTGTTACAAAAATGGGGAGTCCATTATGCATCTATTGCTTCATTGTACATTTGCTTGGGAGGTGTGGTTTGGGATGATTAAAGACTTGGGGATGTAATGAGTTTCCCCTCCAGATCTGGCTAGCCTGTTGTATGGGTGGCAGACAAGAGCCCTTAATGCTAGGGGGAAGAGGATATGGAGGCTGGTGCCAGCACTCAACAGTGGTATGTTCATCCTTATGGTTGAAGTGGAACAATTGGGTCTTCAAGGACTACTTAGAACTGTCATGTAGGGTAAATGATGTAGGATATCCAAGAGATGGATTCCTACAAGTTTAAGGATGATTTCAAAGCTTTAGGCTAAGCGATAGGGTTTAGGGAAAGGCCCTAACTAATTTGTGAGTCCCTTTGGAAAGACCTTAAAATAATATGAGAAAGGCATTTTCTAGGTCGTAATTAATTCAAGAAAGAAAAATATCCAACGAGAAAAATTAGAAAGAAGAAAGAACAAAGGAATAGAAATATCAAGGACAAGGCTGTTGTAAAATTTTCAGATTTAAAGAACAAGAGAAAAATAGAGGTTTATGATTATTGAATAAAAATATTGCAGAAAATTAAAATCTACAACAAATGTGTAAAATAATAAGTATAAAAAAAGATTATAAGAGAAAAAGAAGAATTTTCTTTGCAGAAAATAAAATAAGAAAAGGGAAGATGGCAAGAGAAGATGGAAGAGGTTAGTGAAGAGGAGCGAAGAGAACAAGAAGTAGGAGAGGAACTCACCTAACCGTGAGAGATAGAGGGGAGATCCAGCTAAAGAGTGACCTTCTTCTTCAATTCTTCAATTCATAAGCTTCTAAACTGTCATATAATGAGATCTTAGGACCTATTTATAATAAAAAAACGAAATTGATCCAAAATTGGACCAAAAAATAGCCCCTTGTACAGTCAGCCAAAAAAAACCCAGAAAAATTCTAATTTTTTTAAAAAAAATTCTTAAAAGCAGTTCTGAACTATTCCAAATTAATCTTAACCCCTCCCCATGGCTCATATGACCTTATTACATCAATCTCATTACTAAAACCTTCCTAAATTAAAAAGAAAACAATTAAACATAAAGCCTAAAACTGTGGGCAGCAATTGTACTTCTTCAATGATCACTTAAGCTTAGTCTTTGGCTTCCATAAAGGCGTGTACTTCTGCATCCACCGAAGAGCTGCCTCATCAGTAAACAAGAGAGCAAAGGAGAGACTGGTTTTTTGGGCTTTGAAATGTAGAGGTTG
>JAOXJP010076136.1:0-15134 GCA_025762735.1 Platanus orientalis
GTGATATTGGGATCGGACCAGGCCAATCCCAGTCCGATCCGAACCCAGGTCGGCCGACTTTTAGAACCATGGGCTGAATTCCCTGATGTTGTATAGCAAAAATACCCTCAATCTTCAAGACTATATCCAACGAATCAATCCAATTTGAACCAATTTGAAGAAGAATGCAAATCTAGCTAGAATTGTGAAGGTGCCGCCACCCCACCTAGGGACAGGACTTCCTTAGGGTTAGAAAATCCAACTTCACTCCTATACTAGAGGTGTTGCCCAAACCTTGGGAAGACCTTAGTGTGTTCGAACTGCTTCAAACTCTAATCCTCCAAGCCGGTGAGTTAATCTCTTGATCAAGGTAAATTTTTCAGATTTCTGAAAATTAAACGATAACAAAAGAAAATAATAGAAAAAATGGAGATAATCTTTTTAACCCAAAGGGAGGGGCTAACCTCCACCACCACCATTAACTTGGAGAGATTCCAAGCCCTTTCCAAGGTTTGTTCTACGTATCCATGAACCAAGAGAGAGAGAACAAGCTGTTTTCAAAATTCTTCATTCATTAAAATTTAAGAGGCGTGTGGAAACTTTTATAGAGCTTCCCACGCCTAGGGCTACAATAAAAGAGGTCCATAAGACCTTAATACCCCTATTCAGACAAATCTATCCCAAAACACCCCTAAAGGATTTTTAGGAGTTATGTGTCCTATGTTTGCTCTCCAGAACACATTTAGTGCAGCCCAAAAAGAAGAGAGGTGGTTTTGTCTTATGGCAGCTTGCACCACATGGAGGAACCGGAATTCTTACACCACCACCCCAACTTAACAAGATTGAGTTCCTTAAAAGGGAGGGAATTGATGCAGCAGTCTTGCTATGGCTTGAGAAGAACTAGTCTATATAGAAGCTCAAGCTTAGATTTTCCAAGAAATCTAAGTGAACATCTTGCTGTCCACAGAATTAAGCTTAGTTTTCTTTAAGTTTCTTTATGTTTTTATGGGTTTTAGTAGGTTAATTTCATGTAATAAGGGTATACAGCCATAGGAGGGAGTTAGTTGCAATTTATGAGACCTTTAGAACTGATTTGCATGTTTTTTTAAGTTTTATAGGGTTTGTAGTGTTGGCTGTACAACACTAATGATACAAGGGTATTTTGGTCCAAACTTGTAAAAAAAGGCTTATACAAACCTCTTATTATCGTGTACGATCAGTTGAAGTTTAATAAAAAAATTGAAATGCTTAGAAGCCCACAGTTGGAGTTTGGTATCTCGCTATACATCTCTCACAGTTTAGGTGAATTATATCCTCTTCTCTTCACTTTCTTTGCTCTTCTTTCCGCTCTAATCTCCTCTTCCATGATTCCCACTTATCTTTTCTTTCTTCTCTTTAAGTCTGGTTTTCTGCCTTCTTTTATCATCCTTCAATCTCCTTTATCATCTTTACATTTCCTTTCTTCTTCTTTATTATTATTCCATATATTTTTTGAAACCTGGAAAATTTTCTAGAAACCTACCTTATTTGATTACTCTCATCTCTACCACCCGAAATCTAATTCTTGTTAAACTTAGGCCCTTAATAACCATCTAAACCTATCCATATACTTTTCCCCAATTTCTCAACCCAAAAACACCTTCTTCTTGAATTTCCCCCAAATTTTCAAGAAACTCATCCCTTTCAGCCGTGCCATCCTAGGCCCTCTTTCTTTTAAATTTAATTTCATAACATCTTTCCCCCATATAAAATAGTTGGGGCGGTTGGGTATCCCCTTATGTCCCCCTAATTTTAGGGCTCCAAAATTGAAAACCCATCAATTTGGGGATTTTCATCCATTCCTAAATCCATTCTTTCTTTCTTAATTTTTCTTTCATATCTTTAATTCTTCATTCCTATTTGTTAATTAAAGCATCCTTGAATTGATTTAATTCATTCTTGAATTTATTTGATCAAGATTTGATTTCTTGAATTGTGTTCTTGAATTTTTCAGCAAACATTAATTTCAAGAATCAACCTTCATTGAATAAAAATTCCTTTTAGACTTTGGTTTATTTATTTTTCTTGCAGGAGACTATTCCCATTGGGATCCTACATCAGTCAACCACCTCAATAAGAAAAGTATACCAGACTTCAATAGCAAATGGATACAAAAAGAGGATGTGGAAAGCTGATTCCGCGTCGTTTAGGCACAAGGGGCAGACATTAGGAAGAATAAGGCCATTCCTCTAAAAATAATCCACCATAGGAATTCTACCTTTTGTCACCAACCAAAGAAATAACACCACTTTTGAGGGAGCGGAGCTTTCAAACCCCAAATTTTTTCGAACAGAAATCTTTCATGCCTTGGTCTCCGAACAGCCAATGACACAACAAAAAAAATTTCCATTACTTCCCAACAGCCATTTATGATGATCCTCAATCTCCGTATTGATGTGAAGCAAATCAAGGTAGCCACGCAAATGAGCATTCCACCCATTTTGATCACTACCCACCACCCAATAATTCGCAACCATGGCATTAGGATTTATAGCCAAATAAAAAATGGTGGGAAACTCAACCTTGTGACATAAATACCCTACACCAATATTTTGGTCTGCATACGTAGATACATTATGACATAAATACCCTTAACATACACATATGCCTACACTCTCCCTCAAGCTAGAAAATAGATATTAATTATTCTCATCATGCCCACAAGATACAGAAAGTGTGCCCTACTAAGTCCCTTAGTAAAGATATCAGCTAGTGGATCATGAGTATGGATGAAGGAAGTACAAATGCTTCATTTCTTAATATGGTATTTAATAAGGTGACGGTCATCCTTCAAATGTTTAGTATAATCATGTGCAATGTTAATTGCGGCTTTATTGTCACAGTAGAGACTCGTGGGTCCCTTTATCGGAAATCTCACTTTGGATAACAATATTTTTCACCACAATGATTCACAAATCCCATGAGCCATCGATCTAAATTCTACCTCAGTACTTGATTGGGCTATTACAAATTGTTTCTTACTTCACCAAGTAACCAAATTACCTCCAATAAATGAACAATATCCAGATGTAGACCGATGGTTAGTAAGAGACCCTATCCTATCAGCATCAGTGTAAACCTCAACACAATGGTGTATGTATCTCTTATACAAAAAACTCATTCCTGAATAACCCTTTAAATATCTAAGAATTTGATAGGCTACCTCTATATGGTCTTGGGTTGGTGCATGCATGAACAGAATGACCACACCAACTACACAAGTAATGTTTGGGCAAGTAAGAGATAGGTAAATGAGGCACCCCACCAGTCTCTAAAATCTCTCAGTATCAATAAGCCGCTCAATATCATCCTCTTTCAAATGACGATTCATCTCAATGGGTGTAGCACAAGGTTTGCAACCTTCCATGCTTGAGTCTTTTAACAAATCCAACACGTACTTCCTCTAAGAAAGAAAGAAGTCTTATTTGGCTTTGGCAACTTCAATCCTAAGAAAGTATTTTAGAGAGCCAAGGTCCTTAATTTCAAATTCTAGTGCTAAACTTCCTTTCATCCATGCCACTTCAACCCCATCATTACCTGTGACAACAATGTCATCCACACATATTATCAATGTTGTTATCTTGGAACCCTGTATTCTAACAAACAAGGTGTGATTGGCATGAGCTTACTTATATCCTGACTTCGACATGGCAGATCAAAATCTATCAAACCACACACGTGGGGATTGCTTCAAGCCATACAAGGCTTTCTGTAACTTACAGGCTTTCCCTTCAGTATTCGGCAAATAGAAACCTGGCGGAGTAGCGATATAGACCTCCTCCTCTAAGTCACCATGTAGGAAGGCATTCTTCACATCAAATTCAAAGAGTGGTCAATTTTAATTCGCTGCCAGAGAAATAAGCACTCTCACTGAATTCATTTTGGTCACCGGGGCAAATGTTTCCTGATAGTCTATGCCAAATGTTTAAGTAAAACCTTTCACAACGAAGCATGCTTTATATCCCTCCACAGAGTCATCTAACTTGTACTTGACTATGAACGCCCATTTACATCCCGCTAGTTTTTTCCTCTGAGAAGATCAACCAACTCCCACATGTTTTTTTCCAAAGCCTTCATTTCCTCAACCATTGCATTCTTCTATTTTGGTTGTGCTAAGGCTTTGGGTATACTACGAGGAATAGAAACAGAAGTAAAAGACCACAAAGAAACCACAAAAAGAGGGCGAAAGGGAGTCATAGGACACAAAATTTAACATGGGGTGTTGTGTATAAGTCCTAACACCCTTTTTATGAGCAATAGACAAGTCTAAATCATCATGGAGTGGAGAAGGAGAAGAAGGGTTATTACCTTGCTCAGGAACTAGCTCAAAAGTTGAAGCCTGGAATGTGTTATGAGAATTCAGGTCCTAGGTTCTTCCTTCATCCTCTTGTGCTCCATTTTTCTTTCTTTGCGTATATACTTGTAACTCCCCCTTGTTATCAATACTACTTCTACCATCAAACTGGTATGATGGAACTGGGACAAGAATAAGGATAAGATGTGGAGTAGTATTGTCCAACTCTGCATTGACCAACGGCTCCCCCTGAAGAGATGTCCCATGTGAATAAAAGAAAGGAATAAGCTTAAAAAATGTCACATCACGATAAACAAAGTAGCGACAAGTAGGTGCATAAAACATTTATATCATTTCTGATTCACCCCATAGCCCAAAAAAACACATTTAAGTTCCTTTGGGTCTAATTTGGTTCAATCGGATTTGGGTACATGGACATAGCAAATACATCCAAATGTCTTGGGTGGTAAAGGGAACAAGGAAGAGTCAGAAAACAAGATTTCAACTAGGGGCTTGTGAGTAAGAACACGGGAAAGCATCCGATTAATCAAGTAAACAATTGTCTGAATGACCTCAGACCAAAAAGTCTATGGTACATTCATGGTAAATATGATCGCACGGACAATCTCCAGTAAGTGTTTATTCTTGCGTTCAGCTACCCCATTTTGCTCAAGGGAGCCCGAGCAGGTAGTTTGGTGAATGATGCCAAATGTATCAAGAAAATAGGAAAATTCATGAGAGAGATATTCTCTACCATAGTCCAACCTTAGAACTCGAAGTTTGGTGTTAACGTAAGTAGTAACCATACTATGAAAGGATTTAAAAGCTACACAAATGTCACTTATAGTCTTCAACAGATAAACCCAAGTAGCATGAGAGCAATCATCCATAAATGTAACAAAGTATTGAAAGTCAGACAAAGAATTGGTAGGAGAGGGTCCCCACACATCACAGTGCACAAGCGAAAATGGAATAGAACTTTTGTTATTATTACTAAGATGGTAAACTGACCTACAATGCTTAACCAACAGGCATGGTTCACAAAAGAAATTAAACTTAGAATAAGAAAACTGAGGAAACATTTTCTTCAACACAGAGAAAGACAAATGACCCATACGGCGACGGCGATGTCAGGTGAACAATTCATTTAATCCAGAAGAAGAAATGTCATGCTTTATTGCTGATGTAGTTACTCAAAAACTAAAATGTAGAAGGTATAGGCCATCCTTCTCATGCCCTAAATCAATTGTCTTCTTCATCACCATGTCTTAAAACACACAATGGGAAGGGAAAAAAGTAACACAACAATTAAGAGCTTTAGTAATATGACTGATAGATAATAAATTAAGATTGAACTGAGGAACATGAAACACAGATGATAAGCATAAATCAACGGTGATAAGAATATCATCCTATCCAGCTATAAAAGACAGGTAGCCATCTACAATTCGAGCCTTGTCCCTACCTGAAAAAACATTATGAGGTAAAGAGAGATGGCACACCAGTCATATGATGGGAGGCCCCTGAATCAATAATCCAAGAGCTTGGAAGACTAGAGACAGAAGCAGACAAAGCAGATGCAAATGTACCTGAATATGCAAAGGAGGAAGATGGGGCATTAAAAAGATGGTCCAGTTGAGAAACAAAGCGTCTAAAGGCCTCAACCTCCTCTCTAGACAAGCCCCAATCTAATGAACTGGGAGGCAGAGAGGTTGGAACTACCATTTTTGTAGGTGCAGTAGTTACGGAGTGAGCATTAAATCTGCTAGCATCCAACCGGCCTCCTCCTAGACCACTACTGGACCCACCTCATAGAGAAGAACGTAGAGATGGATCATGTGGTCGGCCATGAAGGTCCCAACACTAGTCTTTAATATGCCTCAACCGACCACAATGTTCACAATTGAGCCAATTTCGATCATCAGAAGTGAAGCTCATTCTACTATCACAACCACACCCATTATTGACACCACGGCCACCTCTAGTGGAAGTAGAGAAATGAAGGTTTCTCAAAAGATGACACATTCATCATTCCTTGGTGCCCTTCTTCTCTATCAACGTAAGCATACACCTCATTTAAGGAAGGCAGGGAGTCATTACCAAGTAAAACCCACACATGTTCATACTCTAGATTTAGCCTAGCTAAGAATTCAAAGATTTGGATGTTTTCAACATGTTTCTTATACTCTATAGTATCTAGCACACAAGTTGGGCGATACGTAGTACAGTGATCCAATTCATCCCACATCTTTCTTAATGAAGAATAATAAATAGTAAGTGGCTTATCTCCTTGCTTAAACTGACCAAATTTTTGTCTCAACTCATACACCTTAGCAATATGGCCCATGTGAGAATAAGATTTTGGTAAGGCATCCCATATCTGATGGGTTGTTTATAGCAACAAGCAGTGGTCACTAATTTTCGACTTCATGGAATTCAATAGCCGCCCCATGACAGTTGCATTTTTCGTTTTCCATTTTCTATAGTGAGGATCACTGTGTGAAGGTATCTCTATCTCACCGGTCAAATACTCTTCCTTGTCTTTTCCTTGAATATAGATTAATACCGATTCGGACCAAGTAAGATAGTTGTTGCCATCAAACTTCACTATAGTGATCTGAGGTTGAGATGTATCTCCAACTATTTGGATATGGTTTACCTCACTTTTGCTCGAGTCTCCCACTATCTAGCCTTTTCCCATAGTCTGGCCTAGGTTCCGGCTCAATTCCAACATCAATTAATGGAGGGAAAAAACAACTACTCAAAGCTTGAAATAAAAAGAGACCTTAACATAAGTCAAAAAATACCCAATAGACCAACGGATATCAATCACCTTCATTGTTATGCCTCGGTTCCACCACGGTCACACGGTTGCACGTTGGTCACACCACGGTCACACAAACCATTCGATCAATGTTGGAAACCCATACACGACAAAGAACCATCCACGATTCCCAAACCCCCTTTTTTCCTTTTTTTTAAAAAGGCAAAAAAAATTGCCCCTACATTAGATGTCATTCAACAACCCCACAAAAATCAACAAAAAAACTTCCAAATCTAAAACAAATTGAATCAAACCACTTTTGATTCACTCCTTAGGTAAAAATGACCACTCCTTTTGAATCAATCGCAAAAACAACTCCAGATCTGATTAGAATCAACGATTTCATCTGATTTGGGGTTTTTTCAAAATTTCACAAAAAATCCTCGAAAAACACATGTGGGCTTCAAAAAATTTCGAAAAAAAAATATAATGATACTCAACAGATCATTCCGACTCAGATCCCTAGGGTTTTGAGGCCTGACGTCGTACGGTCTTGCTAATGTCAACAGTACGGACTCTGATGTCAACATTGCCGGATGTCCCCGATTATGTCCCAATCGATTCTCCTTCACTCTAATACCAAGTTGGATTCCTACAAGTGAGAAAATATGAAGAAAAAGATGATAAAAGGGAAGAATAAGAGAGAAAATAATATGATGTGTTTTGTGATGAATTGTGTACGTTAGAGATGTTCTCTACATACTAGAATATTTATTCATGAGCTCTTATACACCAATATTTTGGTCTACATACGTAGATGCATTGTGACTTAAATACCCTTAGCATACACATATGCCTACAATATTCCCACCCTTAGAAAGATAGAACCCTTTCCAACCATAAAGTTATTTTTGAATCCGGGAGATAACAGGGTTCCAAACCTCCTTTCGCTTGAAAAAGGCACCAAAGGGAATCCCCAAGTAAGAGGAGGGAAAAGAGTCTATTTGGCATCCCAAAATATCAGCCATCTTCTAAGGTTTGGAACATGCATCACTCCATATATACAACTATTACATGGGTTAACCCATAATTCAGAAACCAACTCAAAGCATCTATTAGGCACCTTAAGACTCTCAATTGGTTTGGCATGTTCCTACAAAAAATGAGTGTCATCCGCAAACAGAAAATGGGACACCACCATGTTTTCATTCCCCACTCTAAACCCCTCCAAAAGACCACCCCAAAAGGCCTTAGAAAGAAGCACCCCCAGTGCCTCAACAACCAACAAGAACGGGAAGGGGGAAAGGAGGTCCCCTTAATGGAGCCCTCTAGAGACTTTGAAATATTCAACTGAAGATCCATTCACAAGGACATAAAAGGGAGCATACCCATAGCACTTCATTCAATTCCTATTTCCTCCACCTAATACCAAATCCCATTCTTCTCATCATATACTCAAGGAATTCCTAATTTACTCAATCATAGGCTTTTTCCAAATGAATCCCAGATAACCCTTTTTTAAGCATAAAATCAATACATTTGTTACCAATCAAAGCTCATCCAAAATCTGCCCCCCTCTTATAAAAACACCTTGGCTCCCTGAGATAACCGAAGGCAATACAATTTTCACCCTCTCAGCCAAGATCTTTGATATAATTTTATAGATGTTCCCAACCAAACTGATGGATCAAAATTCATTAATATGACCGGCCCCTCCTCCTTTCAGGATAAGAGAAATAAAAGTGGCATTGCTCCCTTTGTCCAAGAGCCCATAAGAATAAAAATCTCTAAAAGTTAAAAGGATATCAATTTTCACCACCTCCTAACACGTCTTGTAAAAAGCCATAGAGAAACCATCAGGCCCTGGTGCCTTGTCACCTTCAACACCCAATATCACCTTTTTCACTTCTCCCTCCTCAATAGGACATTCTAGCCAATCCCTTTATTACTCGCATAGATGTTCAACTCTAAACTCCAATCCATCAAGTTTAGGTCTGCGTACTCCAGAATCAGTGTATAGCTCCTTGAAATAACTAAATGCATGGTGTTTAGTAGCATTGGCATCCTCCACCGGCTCCTCTCCAATCCAAAGTTTAAAAATGCAATTCCCCGAGCTCCTACAAGAAGCAATATGCTGCAAAATTTTAGTATTATTGTCGCCTTCCTTTAACCACCTAACTTTGGCTTTTAGTCTCCACTTAATTTCTTTTATCAACACCACCCATTTGAAATCTTCTTTCATAGCATCCCCTACAAGCAATTCCCTCCCTGGATAGGACCCCCTCAGCTTCCTTGAAATCCCACCGCGAAATTTCATCAAGCAAATTCTGCTTTCTTTCCTCTACAGAGCCAAACACTTTATTCCAAATTTTCAGCTTTTCTCAAAGAAACTTGAGTTTCAGTCTTACCTTTTTCCCTGGCTTGTTGGCGACCTGAAAGTGATGCCACCACTCCTTCACCAAATTCACAAAATCCCGTTGCTTCAACCACATGTTTTCGAATATGAAGGGTTTGGGCCCCCATGACAAAGATTTCCCATTCAGAAATATTGGCAAATGGTTGAAAGTGAGTGGGGCCGATGACTCCCCTTTAGACAAAGGAAAGGAGATATCTCCTTCCGGGGAATCCAAAAACCTATCCAGCTTACTCAAGCTTGGGCATTGTTGCAAATTGGACCAGGTGAACCCAAGACCCGAGATCGAAATCTCTCAATTAAAGCCGATCAATAAATTCACAAAAGTCTCACATCCCCCTCAAAAGCCTGCCACCCCCACTCCTTTCAAATGGCACCCTAACTCCATTAAAGTCTCCACCTATACACCAAGGATCCCCTCCCCCAGCTGTTCCTTCCACTCACCAATTCATCCAGATTCTGACAAAACATACAACCATCGGGAGGACCATACACATAAGTAATAACCCAATCTTGTTCAGACCCCCGCATAGCCCCTTTAATTGATACCGAGAAGGTTCCCACCCAAGAATCAGCCACACTAATTCTGCCTGCATCCCACACAACCTAAATTCCTCCAAAAACCCCCTTAGAGAGCAAACAAACCCCATCAGGACAATCAAAAGAACAAATCTCCCTTAAACTAAATCTATCCATCCTACCAAGCGTTGTCTCCTAAAGCAAAATAACATCAGCCTTGCATCTAGAAGCCAGGTCCTTGACTACAATCCTCTAATCACTACTCTCCAACCCCCATGTTCTAGGAAAAAATCGACACAAACATGGAAGACATCAGAAACCAAAAACACCTACCAATAGAGAACACCCAATCAGTAAGACTTGTGAGTTCTTCCTCCTCCTCCCCTCCCTCCCGTGTCCACCCTTATCGCCTCTTTGCCTGCCCTTGCCATACATAGTTCACTCCACAACTTAGACTTCGAACTTCTCAGTTCAACCTTCTTCCTTTATAATGCATTCCCCTGATGGACCCCCTCTACTCAAGAGCAACAAACAACTCCCATGCTTGTTTCTCTACAACAGAAAATGAAACCCCTAAGAAGTGACTTACCTCCTCCATTATCTATAACGCCCAATTAGAAACCTCCGAACAATGTTCTGGGTCATACCTATTTTCTGCCATCACAATCTCCCTTGAATTTGATTTGCCTCTACCCACCTTAACATTCTCCATGTTAACAGTATGGAGTATACACATATGTATAAGGGTATCATTGTAATAAGGGAGTCAAATGAGGGTATGTATGGTGTATGTATCTACATGTATAATGGTCTTTTTACAGAAAATACATAATACAACCAGTCGTAGAGAGAGAACCCAAATCTCTCCAACACGACACTAATACTCCCACATGTCTTCTCCTTCTTCTCCTCCTCTTTTACCTTCAATCTTGACCATATGGTTTACAACTTGGTAACAAAGGCATCACCAATCAAGATCCTTACTGTCAAAGCTATCGCTGTTGAGCGACATGCTGACATCAGCACCAGCACTCTGGCATTATGGTTGATGATGGTTTTTGAGAGGGCACAATTTATGAATTTCTGTGTAGGTTGCTTGATCGTATGATGCTTCCTGATATTTTTCAAAGGATTTTCTTCCAAAAAAATCCAGAAATCCAGATTTTGGTATTTCTGATGCCATGATTGTTGTGAAGTGTTTTTCCCAGATTGGCTGCAAAAGAATTTTTTGCCCCAATCTCTGGAGCATGTAGAATTTTGTTGCATCTTATTTGATGAAGAATTGAGGGGTTCTGTAGTGTTTTTCGTAAGGCATAGTCACTGCCTTATTTGTTCCTCCTATTCCTCCATTTCATCTGCATTCGAGCAAACCAACATTGAAGAGGGGACACAAACCAGCACTAACATTAGCCATGAGATCACATTGTTCCCTCTCCTCCAATCAAATATACGATTTTCCTTTCTCCATTATACCCCCAAATCTCCCCGAACTGAACCACCAGGTCCATTAATAATAGCCGAATCAAAGGCCTTACCAAAGTGGATCTGGACCCAAGCTTTGCTCTAAATGGACAGGTGCATATTTGGAATCAAATTCTTACAACTATTACTTCAATTGAAATATTATTTTTCCCTTTGCATCCAACGCCCATCCTGATTTAAACCAGAGGCAATAATGGAAACGTTCAATATACGACAAAACCCTTTTGACCCCATAGAGGCAAAAGACATAATTGGAGCACCACATTGCATGAAGTGACACAAGAGCCAATTCTCGGGCCTGATTGTAATCTCTCTCCATTGATTTTCCTTCATCGCATGACTTAGGCTGTCAATTGGGCCGAGCTGGCCTGAAGCCCAATATGTACGGCCCGAAAAATAATTTGGCTGGGCCAACCTAATTCCAGATTGGGGTGATTTTTTACCCGACTTTTAGGCCCAAAGTTTTATGGAGGTCGAGTTTGGGCAGGCTCAAGTCCAACCCTAGGCCCAGCCCGAACTAGTTTGCAAATAATAATTTTATTTATATATTGATATTAGGTCTATATGTATATATATGTTTTTTTGATCCATATATTTTTAACAAATTTACTATCATCAAATAGTTCAAGTGTCAACTGTTCATAAAAAAGAAAAACATATAATATGTATTTAGGGGCAATTATGAGCCTAAAATCAACCCAAAAATTAAGAAAAAAGTTTTAATTGGGTAGCCCGAACTCGGTCCGACACCCATTGTTTTAAAATTGTCTAAGTTCGAGCCCAACTTTTAGGCCCGAAGTTTTATTTAGGTTGAGTTCGGGCTCAGGTAAAACATTTCGGGCTAAGTTCGGGCAGACCTCAGCTCAGCTCAGTCTGGCCTGATTGACAGCCCTACTCATGACAGCTGGCCCTCAGTCAAACATTTGGGTTCCTTGGTTTCCAAGAAATTGTAGTTTTGAAATTTAAAATTTAAATCGACTGTACCATCCTGGTTGAGAGAACCAGAAACTGCCTTCCTCTGAGAAATACCAGTTTCGGTCGGAATAGCTAAAGAGGAAATGTCTGCCACCGAAGTCTATCAAGAAAAATCCCATGAGTCATCAAATATGAAATCCTCAATCTCCACTACAACATGATAGTCTTTCTTCCTATCCCACACAGAAAGAACACGAGGAATCCGATTGAGAGGAATGGGATTTAACAAGAGACGGATCCATCTGCAATCTTTAAGATTTAATGAGTTTATGTCAATGGCCAAGCACCCCCCACAAGTGTTACCCAATTCCTTAAAAAGGATTTTGTACCATAGGTGTAAAGGGACTTCTCGGATGCGGACCCACTGAGTCTTCTCCAGTTTCCAAGGGAGGATGGTCCCCAGCTCAGGGGCCCTTTATAGAACACCAACCTCCGCTGAGCAATAACTTTCATCCCATGACAAACCACTCATCTTGCTTCCTTACATACTTCCCGAAGAAAATTCCCCAATCGTCCTCAAGGGAAAAGATAGATATAGTCTTCCGCTAGCCTAAAGCCGATTGAATGAGAGAGGTCATCTTCGGCCAGCCAAGGGATTTGTCCACATGCTCAACACAAACTGCTCATGACCGTTTATCAAGGTCAACTTCAAATTGGGACACTCTCTGGGAACCCATTTCCCACTTTGCGCGTGATTCTGCAAACCCTATTTTCTGCCTAGCTTCTAAGGAAGAGCAGGGTGTTCATGCACATTACAAATGAAGTTCTGATTACAATGCCCCTCCGGATTACCAAAGAAATGACACTACAACACATACACAAGGTTCATCCATCCCGAACCTTTCGATTCATCGAGAATAAGGACCCTAGATCCTCTTCCCCTACGAGGGTTCATAGAAACCTTAAGATAGCATCTTCGATGGTTGTGTCTGCAATAGATGACCAGAACATTGTCCCCAACATCACGGGTTCTACCAAATTCCACAGTCATCTCCCTTTGCAGCAAGAGGA
The DNA here is from genome assembly GCA_025762735.1 of Platanus orientalis. Taxonomy (NCBI): domain Eukaryota; kingdom Viridiplantae; phylum Streptophyta; class Magnoliopsida; order Proteales; family Platanaceae; genus Platanus; species Platanus orientalis. The sequence continues at coordinate 13,477 of JAOXJP010076136.1, forward strand.
AGGTTGTTGCACAGCCATTGTATGCAACTCTCTCGAATACAGACCCGAGTAAAGTATCCACCATGACATTCAATAATAGTAACCACTCCAATTGTCAAACAAATTTTAAAGTATCGATATTGCGTCCCGTATCATGGTTTGGGGATACCGATACGTGTCATGTATCGCAGCTTATCGCCAGGAAACAGCGGAAGAAACTGGGAGATGGTGAGAAATGGGGGAAACACTAATCAAATGAATGAATTTTGTTATGAAACTTCAGAATTTGATAAAATAAACACTAATACACACTTAGGAATTATTAAATATAGAAAACAACCATCTATGATAGTTGGGAGAACTGTCACTCTCATAACATATGTTGTCGCCTAAGGAATCTATGAAAACACTATATAAGCCTTGGAATTTTTTAATAAAACTTTAGAAAATGTTTTAATAAACATCATTAAAAACTTATAAACCATTACACACTTAAGTATCAATAGTTGGGAGTCGTCCCCCCATCCCACGATACTGGTACGTATCGCAAAATATAGCCCGTATTGCAAAATACTTTAAACCATGTTGCCAAAAAGTTCAGAGGATTTACGATCGATTTCCAAGAACTTGTGGGGTTGGCCCCTAATCGGATTCGGGAATCCATTACATCAATAAAAAAGTTTCAACTTTGTGAAAGTGAAGATTAGGTTATAACACGCAACATATAAAATATATAGCCTTAAATTAGTTATAAATCGGGGCATACCAAAGTAATCAATTTTGAGTTAGATCTTTTGATATGAAGCCAAATCACAATTTTTTATTTAAGTGGACTCAAATGAAGCCAATGAATTTGTATACATTAGCTATAAATAAAGTTTTTTTTTAAACAAGAAAAACAATGGGTTTTGTAGAGGTAGGCAGTAGTGTCCATCGGTTTCAATACAATACAAGTAGTTTCCATCGGTTTCAATACAGCATCCATCAAACGAGAAGGATTTTGTGTGCCTCCCTTAACGGAGGCTTGGTCCACTAGGACATCAGGGGGCGGACACATCAATGCCGAAAAGTGATAAATGCCACCAAAAAAGTGTAAATCACTTTTTGATGTTGATGTGTCTACCCCCTGATGCCCAGCGGACCAAGTGTTCGTTAAGGGAGGCTAACAAAATCCATCCTCTGATCAATGTTTAAAATGTCGGTGTTAGTGGAAATGACGGTTGGGCCAAAATAAGACATATCAAAAATGGTGGAAAGAACATCATAGGTAGATGGGCGTCCATGTAGGCCCACCGAGTTGCTTGCATGAGTGTGATTCCATGAATCAAAATCCTACTAGGAGTGAAAGTTTCACCAGGGCTGAAACTCCTCCCAAATATGACTTTACTGATCATGGTTTAAAAACTTGGAATCAGACCGATTCCCGAGTTGGATCGGCCGATCCGGACCGATTCCAAGTTGACTTGGCCAATCCGGTGCAAAAAAAAAAAAACCCTTAAAAATTATTTTAAATTCAAATTTTGAAAAAAAATTATAAATTCAAAACCGTTTCCCGAGTTGGATTAGCCGACGGATCGGCCGATTCCCGAGTTGGATCAGCCGATTCTCGAGTTGGATCGGCCGAGTCAAAACAAAACCCGAGTTGACCCTTAAAATCGGATCAATTCCGGCCGATTCCG
>JAOXJP010076147.1:0-15133 GCA_025762735.1 Platanus orientalis
CCAAACTTAGAGACTAGGTCTTTTGAAAACTTGGTTTGGGTTAAGAAAATGCTATCATGTGTTTACTTCATTTGAAGACCTAGGAAGAACCTTAGTTCTCCTTCCATACTCATCTCAAATTCTGATTTCATTGTTTGGGAAAAACCATGAGACATTTCTTCACTGCTAAACCTAAAAATGATGTCATCTACATAGATTTAAGCAATGAGTATTTGACCATTTTGCTTTTTGACAAAGAGTGTTTTGTCCACATTTCCTCGATCAAAATGGTGATCAAGAAGAAACTTTGTGAGTCTTTCATACTAAGATCTTGGAGCTTGTATGAGACAATACAAAGCCTTCTTGAGTTGGTATACGTAATTAGATAAATGAGGGTCCACAAATCCCTCAGGTTGCTTAATGTGTACTTCCTCTTAGAGAATTCCATTTAGGAATGAGTTCTTGACATCCATTTGATATAACTTGAATTTCAAATAACATGCTATGGATAAAAGGATCCTAATGGACTCCAATCTTGCAACATGGATAAATGTTTCCTCAAAATCAATGCCTTATATCTGAGCATACCTCTTTGCAACTAACCAGGCTTTATTCCTGGTCATTGTACCATGTTCATCATGTTTGTTCTTAAAGATCCATTTGGTACCAATGACATTCTTGTTAGTAGGCCTTTCTGTGAGAAACCATACATCATTCCTTTGGAATTGATTTAGTTCCTCTTGCATCGCTAGGATCCAATCTGGATCATTTCGAGCCTCTTTAACTCACTTTAGCTCTATCTTAGAGGTGAAACAAAAGTGACTAAGGATGTTTTCTATTTGTCTTATTTTTACTCCAATGGTAGGATCACCAATGATGTCTTCTTGTAACAATCCTTTGGTGAGCCTTTTGTTCGTAGGTTGAAGTCGAATTTCTTCTACTTCTTCCTCAGAGCTTGATGAAGAAGAGTACTCTCATTGATCTCCTTGGGATTTCTCGATCTCCACTTAAGATGAACTCTCGTTCTCTTGGTCAAACAACACTACTGGTAAGTTTTCTTGTTCATATGTTACCTCAAAGTCATCTATTGTCATATTGATTGACTCCTCCACTGAGTGAGTCCTAATGTTATAGACACGGTAAGCTCTACTAGTTGTGGAGTATCTTAAGAGCATGGTCCCATCGCTCTTCTTATCAAACTTGTCTAGATGTTCTTTGTCTCGAAGAACTTAGCAAGTGTTGCTAGATACTTTAAAGTATTTAATAGTTGGCTTTCTGCCACTCCACAGCTCATATGGGGTTTTGGATGTACCCGATCTAAGATAGACTTGGTTAGAGACATAGCAAGCCATTCTAATTGTCTCAACCCAAAACCCCTTGGCTATTTTTGCTTGATAGCGTTGTTGTAGCAATGTTTAGAACAGTCATATTCTTCATTTCAACCACCCCATTTTGTTGGGGAGTTTTGTGGGCTAAAAACTCATGTTTCACTCTAAACTCTTCACAATAACTTGAGAATTTGTGATTCTCAAATTTTCTTTCATGGTCACTTCGGATTCTCTTCATAGTTAGATCTTTCTCAACTTGAATCTATTTGCAAATGCTTAGGAATTCATTAAAGGCTTTGGATTTTTCTCTTAGGAATGCTACCCAAGTGTACCTCAAGAAATCATCAATTACAACCATGAAATAGTTCTTCCCTCCTAGATTCTCAGTTTTAGTTGTACCGGCCAAGTCCATGTGAAGAAATTCTAGGGATCTAGTAGTCCCAATAGATATAACTTTCTTGTGTAAGACTCTAGTTTGCTTCCCCATTTGACAGCCATTGCATATTGGGTTGTCATCTTTGCTTAACTTGTGAAGGTCCTTTACTATCCCCTTCTTGCTAAGTCTTGCAAGTTCTCTAAAGTTGAGATGTCCTAATCTTTGATGCTGGTCTCATCCTTTTGGATCAAAAGACAACTGTCCCCTGTTGAAAATTTAGGTCAATGACATAGTAATTGTCACTTATCCTTACTCTTTCAGTTAGGAAGTTATATTCTCCATGATCTTTGATCACACATCCATCTTTGCCAAATTACACTTTATATCCTTTGTCGCATATTTGACTAATGCTAATCAAGTTGTGCTTAAGGCGTTACACTTAAAGAGACTCGATAAGTTGTGGAATGCTGGGGGCTACAATGGTTCCTACCCTAAGGATTTTGGTGGTGTTTTCATCACCAAAAGTGACATATCTATCTTGAGCTTTCTCAAGTTTCGTGTAAAACTCTCTTCTACCAGACATATGCCTAGAGCACCCACTATCAAGGTACCACCTCGATGAGCTTTCGGCTCTTAGTGTGGTATGGATGACCAAACACTTTGGATCATTCTTCCTTACCCAAACTCTCTAAACCTTGAAAGGTTGAGAGACTTTCCGTTTGGCATTTTGTTGGACTAGGTCCTTTCTTTAAAGGTTTCTATTTTTTATGTTTTGAAAATAATTTCTCTTCTTGACATTCTTTCCATTTGGTGTTTCCTTTGCTTGCATTCTTTGGCCCTTAATATCATTTGCCATTTTTCTACAATCCACCTTAATATGCCATTCTAAGCCACAATAATAGCAATAGAATGTGGGCCTTCTTGGTACATGCAATTGTATTGTTTTCGTTCTAGATTGTTCATTGAAGAAGGATTAAGGGCCTCTTCTAGGATTCCTATTTTGACTAGGTTACACCCTAGTCTTCCTAGAAGTGGACACTTTTACTTGAGCTCCTCCATAAGTGGAAGTCTTATATGCTTAAAATATATTTCATGCCTCCTGGGCATAAGAATAAGGCTTGCTCATCCCTTGAGCTCCTTTAAAGGAAGATGCTTGGTTGGCTTGAGGTTTACTCCCAACCATTTATGCATAGGATTAAATTGGGGTTGCATGGATCTCTCTCAATCTCTATATTGTCTCATAGGTGCTTTACTCTTAAGAGAGGTAGATGTCTTCTTCTCAACCTTGTTTGACCTTTTGAAAGGTCTTTGCGGCTCTACTTTTTCTTTTCCCTTATAGGAAGGTTATGGAGGTGGCTGAGTAGATCCTTTGTCTTTGACAAAGTTATTCTTGGGCTTTTGAGTTGAGGATGAGGCAATGACCTTAGAATAACCAAATCCAGTCATATCCCCATGCTCTTTGCCCATTTTGAGTATCCTCTCAAACTTCCCAGTTCCTTGGGCAAGCATTGAGATGTTCTTCCTCTTGTCTTATTTAAGCTAATTGATTTTCTTGAGGTAATCAAGGGACTTCCTCATGTGTTGAGCACACGTCAAATTGAGAGCTTTGTTTCTCTCATTTAGTGCCTTGACTTGGTCCTCCAACTCTTGTATGAGTGAGCCATCACTACTTGACTCATCCTTTTCTTCTTCCAAGGTTTTGAGCTTCTCCTCTAGCTTAAGAACCTTGTTCTAAAGAAGTTCCCCCTTCTCTTGCCTCTTATTGATTTATTCTAAACTGAGAAATAACCTAGAGTCATTGAGCTTCTTCTCTAGTTTTACTATTTTTAGTCTCGTCTCCTCCTTTTCACATAGAAGCAAGTAGTTTTCTTTGGAAACATCTGTCTTCATTTCACTTTCTAAAGAAGACTCTTTTTTAAGAGTGGAGATAGTGTCTTCAAGGGATTTTGACTTTTTAGTCAATTCAATGATTTTCCTCTTGAGTTGTTTGTTTTTCTTACCCAACTCAATACTTTAAACAAAGAGGTCATCAAATGCCTCTTGTGCATCATAGGTCTCCTCCTCTTCTTCATATTATCCCTCATCTTCACTTGAGTCACTAGACTCTAATAGTGAACTTATGGGAGTCCCAAAGGCCATAAAAGTCTTGATCTCTTATGAGGGAGCTTCCTCACTCCTTTGGGATTCATGTTCCGAAGTCTCAGACTCATCATCCCATATGGCCACCATGGCCTTGTCCTTTGACTTGTACTTATTCTTTTTATTGTCACAATCTTCAGCAATGTGTCCCCTACCTTTGCATTCATAGCAAATGGGAGGTTCTTTGGAGAAGTCATTTTTCTTTTTGTATCCAGGGTAGGACTTTCTCAACTACTTGTTCTTTGAGTAATCTTTGGTATTTTTCCTAAAGAACTTCTTGAACCTTTTGAAAATAAGGGCCAAGTCATCATCCGAATCTTCATTTGATTTAGAGGGCTGTTTGATTTAGAGGGCTCTTCTACCTCAGAGCATCTGACTCGGTACGAGTTTACTCACTCCTAGGTTTGTTAGGCTGTGTATAGCCATCAACAATCAAACTACACACCCTAGGGTCATAAGCATTTAGGAACATCTCCATCCGAGATTTTCAATAACCATAGTCCGTTCCATTGAAAAATAGAGGGGTGCTAATGGATATACCACTATCTTCTCTAGCCATCTAGGATTTTTGCTATGATCTTACTCAGGTTGTGAAGCCCTATGTGAGTAACCAAAGCTCTGATACCAATTGAAATGTCTCTAAAGTTATCCTAGAGGGAGGGTGAATAGGATATTAAATTTATTTTACCCTTTCTTTCTAATGTTGGGATTGATTTTAATCTTCTTAAGTGAGTGTATGCATCAAGGTGCTTACTCAAGCATTTAAACAAACACATAACAGGCAATAAGATATATGATCATAAATATAGGAGACAAGCAATCACACACTCAAACCACATCACAAGATTTATAGTGGTTTGGCACTAAGACCTATGTCCATTCTTCTAAATCTCACTATGAACTTAGGTATATTTCATTTAGATTGTCACATACAACCTAGGTTAACATAAAAAACCTAACTACACAACACTCAGTGTCTCTAGCGAGTGTACATTATTTCTAGTGTCTCTGACGGAGATAGTAAAGCTTTCGGTGTCTCGAGTGGAAGCAAAGCAATAGATGATGAATGAATATGAAAATGAAAGCAAAATGAATAAGAAGTATTGTTGTTAAGTTTGTTGATGTTGCTATTTTTACATCATGTGGGAGTGCTCCTTGTTGAGCTAGTTTACCTTATACACCCACTTCTTCTTCAAGCTATGACACTAAAGCTTCTTGAGCTAGGCCAACCACAAAGAGTATTTCCTCAAGGGATAACCCAAACCACACCTCTCAAGAAGATGTTAGGTAATATGAGTTGAGAGGGAACCAAGAAATATTTTCTTGAGGAACTTTCAAGCTTAGAGCTTAAGCAATGGAGGAATAGGATTTCACACCCTTGGAAGCTCTTTTTTGGTCAAACAAATAACACTCTCTTGAATGCTTAAAGATATTTTGTTGTGTGTCTTGCCCTAATAAGAAACATTTCCTTTTATAGAGGACGGAAAAGGCTCACAATTCTTGGATTAGAATCTTTTCAAATAGGCAAGAAAAATTGGCCATTAATTCGAAATAAAGTTTTAGCAAACTCCTAAAAATTCTTATCCGTGATCGATCATGGGGTTTGTGATCGATCATGGGTCCATTTTTTTGTGACCTCCAAAATATGCTCGAGGGTGTCAAGTGGTGTGGACCCTATTTTAAGTCATAATCACACCGTGATAGATCATGGATTTTGTGATCAATCACAAGGTTGTTAAGACCCATATTGTGATCGATCATGGAGAAGGGGCCTTGTCCTCGGGAGGTCAAAATCTATGATTGTGATTGATCATAGGCTTTGTGATCGATCATGAATAGTGAATTCTAAATTGTGATCGATCATGGGGATTGTGATCGATCACAAACAATGAATTTTGTAAATTCACTACTGTGTACATCTTGGGGAAATCCATATCCACTTGTGATCATTTTGGGGTATTCTACCATGTGTGTGAACATACCTAGGGTCATACTATATCATCCCTACAAAGCTATATGCATGCCTTTACCTTCTCAGATGTTGGAGTCCGGCTTGAGTCTTGGTCTTCAACGCTTAACTGTTGAAGCTTCTTCCACACCTTTACCCATGGATTTGATAAATGATTCCCTTGCATCAACACTATTCATAGTCTCCCTATTGTAATCGTCTTCCATGATTGCATGGACTTGATTCATGTTCACATTTTCATGCCCATCATCCCCTCTCTTGCCATTTGAGGTGATTACATGTTGATCCTATTGATCCATGTTGGTACCACCATCGCCTCCATCCATAGCACTGCACCCATGGTGATTGCTATTCTCCTCCAATAATCAGCTTGGTTCCACATTATCCTCAACACTAGATTTCTCAATATTTTACAATATTTCCCACACATCGGATCTTTGTAGGGAACAATCGAAAGTAGCCTTAAGTTGCACCAAGCTTTCATCCTCAATCCTCATAGGCCCATCCTCGATTAGTGGCCTCACTATTTGGATCCCATCAGAGTTTGCTTTTTGGTTTGTTTTTTAATGGTGATCCACTGACGTTCTAGCCAGTGTTGCTTCACCACCAACATGTCCCATAAGATCCTGATCTTCAGCTCCTAGATCCGATTTGTCACTAGCGATTGGGACCCGATCTAATCCATCATTGTGTCTCCTGTTCAAATAACAATATGTTGTTGTTCTTGCCATGTCAGATGTGTCGCCAGCAAGTCCCCGATCCGATCTATCATCTTCCTTTCTCATATTCAAAGCACATTTTGGTCCATGGCCATCTCCTCCAGTTGTGCTCGACTCTCCATGTAACTTTAGTGGCACCTTCCTAGAGGGCTATGAGAAGTTAGGGTTTCTGCCCAATCTATCTATAACTTTTCTAAGTAGTGTCTGCATCAAGCTTTTTGACAAACTAGGGTTTCCTCCCATTGCATTAACTTTTCCCATTTCCAATCCATTTAGATCCGCCAACCATTCGCCACCGGTTAACATGTTTCACAAGTAGAAGGCAATAGTAGTCTGTTAGGATTTCCAAGGTCATGTCCATTCACCAATTTTTACAAAAAATTATTATTTTTAGATAACTTACATCAAGTTTTACATTATTTTCTAAATTTGAATAATTTTCACTCCCTTTGCCAATTCATTGTAAACGCGAGTGTATAGGTCACGAAAACTTTGCACATGTAACATAAACTAAGCCATTCCATTCCATTAAAAATAAATATAATCACATCCATGTTTTTTTTTAAAGAAAGAGATAAACACTGTCTTACTCCAAGGCCTCCAAATCAGCCTTAATCACTCCTTATCCTCCTCATTTAAAACAAGAGGATTAGCCTCCAAATCAGCCCTATTCTCTCTACAAGTCTCTCTCCTTGCTCTTTTTTTGATCCTCTAGTAGGACCTACCTTTGCCAAACCGGGTGGTGTCACTACCCTAAGGCCTCAGTACTATGCCCCTCCTGGTTGGGTCTACACTCCCCCCTGTCTGGGGAGTAGATTTGACCTGAGATCCAAGGCACATCGACTCTATGGCCCCTACCTTAGTTTGAGCATAGAACATCTCTAGGGCATCACCTTACCCAGACTCAATGTTCCCTCAAGGGGTAATCTACCTCAATAACTGCAAAAGAATTCAAAAAAAATGAATCTCAGTTCATGTATTGATTTCCAAAAAAAAAAGGCAAACTAAAGAAGATTGTTTTCAAATGATTACCTCTCTAATCTCTCTCCTATGCCCAACCTTCAGGGTAGAAACCTCAGCTTGATGGCTTGCATGTACTTGCCCCACCAAGGCAAAACACTATGCCAACTTCTAGAGGGCACTCATGTACACCTCCCATGAAACCTACAAAAGTATGCAAATTCATTAAAATTCACATTTGTTAAAGATTTTTGGAATTAACGAAACTGAATTATATCAATGTCACGATCTCTAGAGGGACCCACCCCTCTAGAACCTCAGCCTCGAGTAGAGGCATCTCAATCTATCCACCCTAGAGGTTGGCCACCATCACCACCTTGGGCACCATGCCCACCAAGTCTGGCTCTACCAATGGAGCCTTCCTTTTTCTCCCCCTCCTAGTGGGAGGTGTAGGCTCACCCATAGGCTGATCTCTGGCCTCAACTACCTGGCATGTTACGATAACAAAAATGAGTAGAATGTATTTCAAATAAAATAAAGCAATAGGAAAGTTCTACAGAAAATAATAAAGGGAAATGCTCAGCTAGGGCTCGATGGGACCACTTAGAGGTTCATGGGACTGACTGGCCTACCACTCAGCATAGTTTCAGCCCCACTCAAGGACGACCAAGGCATCAATGCCTATCTCTTCTTTCCCAGCCATGTCCTCTATGTCGATCACTCGAGGAAGGGGTATGGAACCACAAAATCGTCCACTCCCTCACCCACTTGGCGTTAAGATCTCTCCCTGAGGTATAGGGTGATCTCGTCAATGGCCACAAGCACTATCCTCTAACAAGACCAAGTCCATGCTATGGCCTAGGCGAGTACCACCTCTCCCTCCAAGGCCCATCTGACCCAAGGATGCCATTTAACCTATACAAGGTATATATGAGTTAGAATATATGTTTTCAAAGGTAAATAAATCAATCAAATAAATTAACATAAAGTCTTGTACTTACCTAGGCAGTAGTTAGTAGATCCAAGTCCTGCTTGAAGACCGAGATAGACTTACGAGTCTTATGTTGGGTCTTCGAGACCTTCCACCTCTCCACATAGGGGAAGGGGAATTCCTCTTCACGCTTCCATGTGGGGGCCAAGGGTGAAAAGTGCTCATAGCACCAAACCTACAAAAAGAGTCAAAGTGTTGATCAACATGTAATAAATGAACAAAAAGAAAGAAAAAATTAAAAATTAAAAAAATACCTCCTAGAGAAAATATAAGCCCAAGAATGCATGTGGGCCTTACCTAGCTACTACCTCACTCATGTTGGCGTACATCCACCCAAGGGCAGATCTACCCTAACTGTATGACCTAACTGTGTCCAAGTCCTCTAGTCATGGCAGTAGGTGGAAGTACAATCAATCACTTTTCCCACAAAAGATCAAGTGGGTTAGCATATAAAGTAGGAGTATCCACGTAGAGCAGTCTATCTCGGCCTCGGTGCTCTTGTCCATCGCCCATATGTAGCTCTTCTCAAACCACATAGCAAGGACACCCTTGTAGTACTCAATAGGTTAAGGCCCCAACCAGTCCATCGCTAGCTGTGAGTTAGCATCATTCGTAGTAAGGGGGGAACGTCGCCCATCGGAAGCCTCATCATCATGAAGAAATCAATGGGGAGCATCTAAATCTCCTCCATCGGCAAATGAAAAGTGTTGGTCATTGGAGACCACCTCTCTGCTAGCACCATCATCAAGGCCTTGTTTGCTTGCAGCACAAGTAAAGTGAGGAAAAGCCCAAAGCCTAGTCCTCTCACTTGGTCCTGGACCTTCGGCCATATGAGTTCCGATAATGTTTGGATCCCAGACCAAGATCCATGTCTCTCTACCCTACCCCTGACCTATGTACAAAATACACAACAAATATGTTAGTTAATGTTCAAATGAATCAAATAACAAAAATAAAAAATTTGGTCTCATGTCTAATGCCTAAATTTTTCGCAATGCTTGAATTTTATCTAAACGCCTGAATTTTAGGCCAACACCTATTTTTTAAAGGCTAAAAATTTAGGCGTTACGCCTGTAATTTAGGGCTGTGAGTTCTAGGCTTCAAAGCAATTCTAATGTTGTATAAATCATTCGAAAAGCTCTTTAAAAGAATTGTAACTTATTCTAAATACAAACTTTAAAGTATTTGGCAGTACTTGTTATGTTCTTCGGGATAAAGAACATCTTGGCAAGTTTGATGAAAAGAGTGATGAAGCCATGCTCTTAGGATACTCCACTACTTACTAGCCTACCATGTCCATAACATAATGACTCACACTATGGAAGAGTCAATTAATGTAGTGGTAGATTATCTTGAGACAACTCATGAGCAAGGAAAATTTCTAGTTGTATTATCCGATCATGAGAATGAGAGCTCATCTCACTTGGAAGTTGAAAAATCCCAATAAGATCAAGAAGAACACTCTTTTCAATCTAGTTCCAAGGATGATGTTAAAGAAATTCAACCTCAACCCAATAACAACAGGCTCACCAAGGGTTTGTCGTGGATGACATTATTGGTGATCCCAACATTGGAGTGAAGACTAGAAGACAAATTGAAAACATCATTAGTCATTTTTACTACACATCCAAAATAGAGCCAAAACTTGTCAAGGAGGCTCTAAATGATCTGGATTGGATCTTGACCATGCAAGATGAACTAAATCAGTTATAAAAGAATGATGTATGGTTTTTAATGAAAATGTCAACTAATAAGAATGTCATTGGTAGCAAATGAATCTTCAAAAACAAACATGATGAACATGGTACAGTGACAAGGAATAAGGCTAGACTTGTGGCAAAGGGGTATGCCCAAATAAAGGTAATTGACTTTGAGGAGACATTTTTCCTTGTTGCTAGATTGGAGTCCATTAAGATTCTTTTATCCATTACACGTCATTTAAAATTTAAATTATATCAAATGGACGTCAAGAGTACAATCTTAAATAGAATTCTTCAGGAAGAAGTGTACGTAGAGCAACCTTAGGAATTTGTGGATCCTCAATTGCAAAACTATGTATATAGACTCAAGAAGACACTCCATGGCCTCAAGCAAGTGAAAGACTTACTAGATTCCATCTTGATCACCATTTTGATCGAGGAAGTGTAGACAAGACACTCTTCATTAAGAAACAAAATGGTCACATACTCATTGCTCAGTATATGTAGATGATATCATTTTTTGGTTTACCAATGAGGAGATGTCTGATGTTTTTGCCTAAACAATGAAATCAAAATTTGAGATAAGTATGGAAGGAGAACTAAGGTTCTTCTTAGGTCTTCAAATGAAGAAAACCAATGAAGGCATCTTTCTAAACCAAACCAAGTTTGTAAAAGACTTAGTTACCAAGTTTGGATTGCAAGAATCCAAACTTGCTAGCACCCCCATTAGTACAAGTGACAAGATCACTAAAGACCTTGATGGAGCCGAGGTTGGCTCCATCTACTATGGGAGCAATATTGGGAGTTCGCTCTACTTGACTGTGAGCAAACTAGATATTTCCTTTAGTGTAGGTGCATGCGCTAGGTATCAGGAGTCCCTACAAAATCACATCTTAAGGCAGCTAAGAGAATCATCCGATATGTCAATGGGACTACAGAGTTTGAGTTGTGGTACCTATTTGACACCACATCTGAGATTATGGGATACTTAGATGCTGACTAGGTTGGTAATGTGGACGATCATAAGTGCACAAGTGGAGGTTAATTCTACATAGTCAATAGTCTTGTTTTTCAACATAGCAAGAAACAAAACTGCATCTCATTGTCACCTGTTAAGACTGAGTATATTACAACTAGTAGTGGATGTACCCAACTCTTGTAGATGAAGCAAATGCTAAAAGATTATGAGTTGGAGCAAGGCACCATGAGTCTATTTGTAAACAACAACAATGTCATTGACATCTCCAAGAATCTTGTCCAACATTCTAGGAAAAAGCACATTAACATTGTACACTATTTCATCTCCTAATTGGTGAAAGAAAAGGTTTTGTCCTTAGATTATGTCGAGACCGAAAATCAAGTTGCTGACATTTTAACCAAACCTCTTGATTCTAAGCAGTTTAAGGATCTCCGGAGTGTTATTGGACTATACACCATATAGGGAACCCTTTTTGGGTTTTCCAAGTAGATGATGTACATTGATAGGAGAGTCAAAGGATCAGGGGAGCTAGGCTTTATGATCAAACAAGGTGTGTGGGGGGTCATACCTCAAAGAAATGAGCTAAAGTGCTCAGGCCCAAACCTCATGATCGATCACGTCCTGATTGATCAGGGATCTCCTTATCGATCAAGAGGGAAATTTTGGGACAAAGTTTGTATGTGTTTTAAAAGAACTACATGACTATGTTTTTGGTTTATTTTCTTCTGTGTTGCTTCACTTCAACCTCTTTGATCTCCCGCATGATTCCTTTGTGATTTATCCCTTCAAAACCCTAGTTTTTCTTCTACTCTCCATGGCTCCCCGCATAAAGACAACCACATCAAAGGGTGGTTCATCCTTAAACCACCAAAGAACCCTAGAAAATGTCCAATGGTGGAATTGCCTCCCCATCCATGATCCAAGCGGAACATTGAATCTTTTTCTCCATGCAGAGATGCCACTAGCTTCGAGAGATACAAAGGGATCTTTTCCAAGCAAACCATCATCAATGAGAGGTTCATTTAAGCTAAAAATTTATGGACTACCTGCCTCTTGGAAAACATTGAGGCTCATCATTAGTTATTCCTTTTCTTAGTGACTGATCTCATTCAAGAAGAAGCTGTAAGGATTTTCTATGCCAATTTATTTAACATTAACCAAGATTAAAGCTCCTTCTATACGACAGTGCATGGAGTACTTTTGAAGGTCAACCCTAACCTTATTTCTCAATTGCTTGCTGTTCCTCGAGTCACTAATAATGTGATTGTCTTCCTTATTCACAAGCTCATGATAGAGTAAAAGGGAGTGAGAGTTGAGAGACTATGTGGGCAGTATATTTCTTGGGCCAAGGATATGAAGCATAAAGACTGCAAACCCATGGTGAAAGTACTTCACTAGATCTTCACCTATAACATCTTGCCTACCACACATTAGAGCAGCCTTATTGATGACACAGTCTACCTCATTGACACTATCCTCGACTCGCAGAGGACATACATAGCCTCGATCATCTGCTACATGATCATTAGAGCCCATGAGTCCAGGCATTCCATAGGCAGCCTTCCCTATCCCACACTTGTCACCAGCATCATAACAGTCAAGAAGGTCCCCTTTAAGGTCTCTGCTAAAGGCCACAAGTAGGGGCCAACTGTGAGTCATGGGACTCTTAAGAAGATGGGGCTGATATAACAAGATGAGGTAGGGACATCATCAGGTGCCATAGTTAGTTTAGGTCCATCTTGAGCTTGTTCAGCTTCTATGATGGGACTTCTACATATCTTAGTGCATAAGGTCTCACGGCTCTTGAAGAACTAGAAGACCATTACCTCCAACCAGAAGAAGCTAGCAGCATGCCACAATGCCTACCATCCAGATCACCCACTACAGCTAGAGTCTGTTAGTTGCTTAGAGAGTGATGCTGAGCCTGAGCTTGAGAAGGCTTTCGACATTCTAACCCCTTAGTTCTAGCAAGACCCACAGTCAGATGATGATGATGCAAATGAGGTAAGTGGAGTGGGTGGTGTTAGAGATGATAAGGAGGAGGAGGATGAAGGAGATGATGATGATGGTGAGGATGAAGATGATGATGGTGAAGATGATGAAGATAAAGATGATGATGATGGAGATGATGATAGAGATGAGGTTGGAGAAGAAGAAGAAGAAAATGAAGATGACCCCGAGTATAGGGTAGATTGAGTTTAGGTGGATACCCATTTCTACCCTATGGGCATAGTACCTTCGTAATTTTTTTTGTGGAGAGTTGTAGACCATTGTTTGTGATGGAAAATTGTTTTGATGTATAGTTGTACTCATGCCCATTGTGGCATCATGCTAGTTGTTGGTTGTTAGTCTTGCCCCACAGGGGCTATTGATGTTTGAGGCTATCATTTTGTGTGGGTTGCCTAGGGGAGTCCCTTAGTTTATGCTAATAGCCTTGAGGGCTTGATCATGTAATGGACTGTTAACTTTGTTGATATAATTATTCATATCCAATTTCTGTTTTCTTTTTATTCACTTATGGTTTGCATATTAACTCACTTGTTAATTATTACCAAAAGGAGGGTGAGAGAAATAGTTTGAATCCCTTAATTGAGTGGTTATGAGATGGTCATGAGATGTGAAAGTGAGGGGGAGTCACTTACATATAGAGGGGGAGTAGAGCACTCAAATAAGGGGAGCAACCACTAACCAAAGATTAAGAACGAAAATATTATTTAAAATTTTAAAGCACCTACTTGTATCTCATGTAATGATTATTTATCTTGTTCATATATTGTTCAATTGACTTCAGAAAGGTGTGTGTTTTGTCGTTGGATTTATAGGTTGTTTGACTCAAAGCAAAAGGCATGAAGACTAGATATTCATGTTGAGTCTTGTGCAATATTGAGTCCATGTATTTTAGGTCTTGGACAAATATGTAATAATTACAAAATCAGTGTATTTGGGTTTTACCATGGAATTAACAAGGAAGAGATTGTTGATGTATATCAATCCTATGGATAAACTATGTAGTGGTATATGTCTTGTAAGTGTCATATGCTCTCACAAGTTCAAGACATGAAGACAAGGAGGACCAAAGACTTGAAAAAGAGATTTGAAACTACCTCAAATTTGCCCCACCAATGAAGGTATAAAGCATGCATTTCATAGCATTTTAAGACCTTAAAATGAATGTAGACATGGTGGTAGGTCCCTTACAGAACCTAAGGAAAGAAGGCCCTTGGAAAAGCCCTCTAGAGTGCCCAAACCAAGATCTCAAGATCTTGCTATCGGGATCGATCAAGGATCTCGTGATTAATCACCGCCCAAATCTAGATCTAGATTTAAGACTCCTAAGAGCCAGTCCCCATCACCCACAATCGATTGTGAGATAGATCATGGCCTAACTCCCAAACTCATGATCGATCAGGGATATTGTAATTGATCACAAGCTTAAGCATGACTCAAGATTGATCACAAGATAAGTGATCGATCAGGGATCTGGCAATCAATCACGAGGGCATTTTTGGTAAAAATCAAAACATGAATTTCAAGGTGAGATTTTTGAAATTTGAACCCCATTTTTTTTAAATCTAAGGCTCCAAAGAGATGCCCATTTTAAAAGAGTCCAATCCAAAGGTTGTGGGTGCTTTTCACCTCTATAAAAGGGAACTTTTTTCCTTTAGGAAAAATATCTCTAACACTCCAAGCTACCTAGTGAGTGTTACAAAGTTTACCAAATTGAGAGTCTCTTCCATTGAGAAAAACACCATTCCTCTATTGGTTTTGAACTTGAATAACTAACATCTCACTCAAGAATCACTCTCACTTTCTCTCCTCTTGAATTCCACTCTGAGGAGAACTTGTGGTGAGCCTTTCCTAAGAGGAAACTCACTCTTGACTGATTTCGAGGAGCACTAGCCAAGAGCTTGAAGCTTGTGGGTAGCTAAGGAAAACTAGCTCAACAAGGAGCACCCTACTTTGTGCAACTAGCAACATCAACCATCTTGTGGT
>JAOXJP010076158.1:0-15133 GCA_025762735.1 Platanus orientalis
TAAAATAATCTATTAAGGAATTGTTAATTTTTAACATTTTATGGTATGGGTTCAAAAATTTTATAGGTGACTAGAGAGTATTTTTAGAAAATTAAAGAACACAAATTTAGATAGTACCCACACATATGAGAGAAAAAGGGGCTTGAGGCTATTGTTTTAAGGAGAATGATTGTTTGTATCGACAAAAACTTCTATAAGAGACAAATGGTTTTTTTTTTTTTATGACAAATAAATAAACGGCATATCTTATTAGAAAGATTTATATATATTATTATCTTACTCCATAGAAATTTGATCCATATATTAATGTAGCATGTATTAGGTCATGCATGGCATTGAAGCCTACAAAAAGTGATTGTAAACATAATACTTACTATTTTGCTTAGGAAAACCACATAAAACCAACTTTCTCTAATTTCTTAGACACTTGAGATGACAATTTATAAATATAAAAAAGAAAGAAAATTTTCATCTTCATACATGTCAAATACATTCATGACTTAGACCACCATTTAATAGTTTCCACTTGCCACTAAGGAAATCTTTATGTGAAGAGCTGAACCATCTTTGACACCAAATCCTTTAAAGAACATTTGCTTTCTAATAGAAAGGGATTTATTAGAGAAATATAAGGAAAAAAAGGTAATCTTCCTAATAAACAAATCTTTTTAATGGTATACAACATTAAAATTTCATTTAATGATATATGTAACAACAAAATCTTTTAAAGATATAATAAAGAAAAGATAATTAAAAAGGGATATGTGAGTTGGATAATAATAGAATGAAAGAGATTAGGGGTGTTCACTTGGAACCCTAAAAATGAGAATATTCAAAGAAATTTACAATCAATCTCAATTTATAAAGGGATTTTAATGCGTATTTTGTTAAAATAAAAAAGAGTTTTATATATATATAATTCTTTGAAATATATATTGAATTTTCTTAAACATTTATTAATAAAAATGCATTTCAAAATACAATTAAATCAAACTTATCCGTATAAACTGTATCATAGAAGGATGACCATGTGCAAAGCAAATAGTTAAAAAGAGAGGTTCCATGTGAGACCCCATTCACATCTAATAGTAAGAAAAAAGAGAGAATTAAAGAAAGATTTCTAAAAACAAATCTCAAAAAATAAAATAATGTAAATAAATATATAAATAAAAATAACCTAAACTCAATTGTTAACCGGTATAGAATAGAAAATTGAAAAAGAAAAAGAACATAAAACTCACCTTTTTTACTTTATGGCGAGGAATTTCATGCCTATCGCATACCAACTTCCATGGAATTCCGTTTTAAAATCAACCGTAATAATAGGTAAATATTAGTATTTATAGGAAACAATTTGAGAGAAAGATATTATAGTAAAAAATAAAGGATTAGAGATAAGATATTGGGAGAAATTAAGAAAGAAATAATGAAGGTATAATCCGGAATTGTTTTTTTTTTATTTAGGGGGTATTTTGGAAAAATTTAAGCACCAAAAAATTGATAAAAGTGTCCACGTGGATGAGAGAGAAAAGGGGCATGAAGCTACTGCTTATATATATATATATGATTTTTCTTTTGGGAGCTTAGGGGTGTTTCTGCATGTGTCGTGTACAATTTTTTCTATGCAGTGCAAGTGCTTCATAGTTATACAAAGGATCCTCTCCTACATAGTCGCCGCAATGAGGTTGGATGTAGTTGGCAATAAAATTACAGGGATGGGAAGAGCTTCGTAAGGGTTTTTGCCTAATTGTCGTCATCGATGAAATGGCAAAGATGGAAAGTTTGGGATTTGTTTTAGGTTTCGAGTAAGGTAAGATGAGTAATTATCTATGGGCCCCACCCTTAACTATGGTAAGTTAACCTTGAGAGAGGATCCTTAGCCCTTTATTATTATTTTCCACATGTTAAATGTTGGCATTCAAAGATTTTATTTTAGTAGGAGAGGATCCTTTGCCGATAGAGACCGAAGACAAACCCTATGGCTCCGTTTGTTTGCTCGTAAAACTTTGATAGAGGGTAAAATAAAATGGAGGTAAAACAAACTTTTACTTCCTATTTGTATTCAAATGTTTGTTTGAACTCGTAGAAAGGATCGTAAAATAAATATGAAGTGTTTTCGAGTGTTTGTTTCAAACAATATTTTACAAAGAAAATTGTTTTAAAATAATAAAATTAATATACCATAAAAATATTGAATATCATCGATTTATGCTCATCTTTGCAACTCTCTTTTTTTTTTCATTATTGAGCATCAATGCATATTCTAATAAACCCAAGCCCCTAAATGCTTCAAGACCAACAATTAACCCATGCATTAAATCAAATTGACCAAAATTGGTTTAACAATAAACCTAGACCAATTAAAAATATTTAATGAGAGTTAAACTTAATTCAACTCAAGTGGTTGAACAATAAACTTGATCAAATCATAGTTAAAACTCAATTTTATACTTTTGATCCATTAAATTATTTTTATGTTGGTAGAATTGAGGGTCTTGGACTAGCTATAAAGCACCAATGTAGTCCTAGAATATTTTATTGAGTTTCAGTGGCATAGAATGGGTCCAAGAACATTGACCAAGAATATTCCTCTCCTGTTAGAAAGTTTAGTGTATGATTCACTCCTCCATGTGAATGGTTCACTTTTTAGATTCGTGATTCAATATCAATTCATTTGTGAATAATCCAAGCACAAAAATGCGTTCAAGCACAGAAAACAATTCATATGTAAAATTGATATTCACTTTTAATTCGTTCCAAGCACAAAAAAGTATATGCGTTCAAGCACATAAAACAATTCATCTGTGAAATTGATATTCACTTTTAGATTCATTCTAACCACAAAAAAATTATTCATCTGTTAAATTAATCTTTCAGCAAGGGGTCGTTTCCAGGGTTTCTATTAAAAAAAAGTAATAATAATGCAAGTAGTGATTTTAGGCTCTTGAGAAAAGTGAAAATGTGTGAGGGATGTCGATTTACGGCCATAGAACCATAGAAGAGAGAAAATATAAAAGAATCAAACACCGGTAATGCTTTTTCAGCTCACTTAGGGCATGGAGAGAGAGAGAGAGAGAGAGAGAGAGAGAGAGAGAGAATGATTTATTGAATAGATTAGTGTTTTCTGATGAGACTGACTGCAC
Organism: Platanus orientalis; assembly: GCA_025762735.1. Taxonomy (NCBI): domain Eukaryota; kingdom Viridiplantae; phylum Streptophyta; class Magnoliopsida; order Proteales; family Platanaceae; genus Platanus; species Platanus orientalis. The sequence continues at coordinate 3,144 of JAOXJP010076158.1, forward strand.
TTGTCAAAAATTTCCTGTTTAGACCTAATGATGATATATTTGGCTTGAGACAGTAAACTGAATGGCCCAACCAACTTGAGCCATTCATGACCTAACTACTATCACTGACCCAGGGGACAAATTCAACATGTACCATAAATACTAACCAAGGGCTATAAACATCACCAGGGACATGTATTGACCAAGCAACAAGAACGCCCAAGGCCATAGCAGACTGAGTTCTATAAACACCAATTGAGTGTCGGAGGTTAGCCAGAGTTCCAAACTACCAATCGAGACTAGATGCTTAACCAACCATCATTAAGAGAGCAAGGAAATCATGAACGAAGGATGACCGGGGGTCACGACAGATGTCGTGCTGCCACGTATGATCCATGTCCATGTTCTCCTAACAAACTCGAGGAATATTCCTAACACAAGATCATGCCATCATACAAAATCCACTCCCACGATCTCATAACAAAAGGGGCCAAACACCTATAAAAGGGGGGGGGGACTCACCCTGAAAAAGTTATGCAAAAAGGAGACGACAAACCAAAAACTAATTTGATTAACAAAAAACAGACTTGATTGTCGAAGGGGTGGTGGCTGGCGCCACACCAACGTTCCTCACCATTTGTTTGAAGGTGAATCTGATTTGGAGCATATGGACAAGAGCGACCAGAGGACCACCTCGGTGGGCCGAATTCTGGCACCATCAGTTGGCGTTGTCTATGGGAAACACAAAGTACTTACCGGTAAAACAAAGGTTATATGGTCAATACTCGTTCCAAAATGATGGAAACTTGTTGGAACGCCTCATCTACGAATAACTAAAGCGGGAGAGATGCATAAATAACCAGAATTGCTACCTTAGAGCAACAAATACTAAGCCTAAACCAAAGTATTCAACAGATCATGCAGCAAAACCAGGATCTTACTCGAAAACTGGCCACACAAGAAGAGCATCAGCTTTCAGACGATGAGGAGCGGCGTGGAGAAGCCAATCCGAAATACGAGGGACGACTAGACAATGAACGGGAAAGACAAGCAGATAGTCACAGTCCTAGTAGCCTCCTGCTCCCAAAAGTCAGGGATGTTAATGCAAGGAGTCCCGTGATCGAGCAGGAGGAACGGATGCAAAGAATGCAGAACTAGTTGGATGCCATAATGAAAACTATGAAGGGAAAGGCCCCCTTGACTGTTGAGGCCTTGATCCATAAGACTGATTCCCCCTTCTCTTTAATGATCATGTCTTGCATGATCCCACGAAAATTTAGAATACCCTAGATGAAGATGTTCGACGAGAGCCGAGACTCCTTCGATCACCTCGAGTCGTACAAGACACTAATGCTCCTACATGACTACTCCGATAAGATCATGTGTAGAGCTTTCCCAGCAACCTTGAAGGGCTCGGCAAGAAAGTGGTTCGACAGTTTGAAGGGAGAGAGCATTAGTTCCTTCATGGAGTTAAGTCAGTCGTTCGCTAGCGATTTCATATAAGGGGGGTGCTACTGAAAATCGGCCATGTACCTACTCAACATCAAGCAGTCAAAAGGGGAGTAGCTAGGGGACTACATCTCTAGGTTCAATAAGGAGGTGCTCCAGGTAGACGACGTTGACAAGAAGGTAGTGTTGACTACCTTCATGGGTAAATTGCTACCTACCAAGATCCTATTCTCCCTCTCCAAGTCACCCTCGAGCAATATGACCAAGCTAATGTTGCGCGCTGAAAAACACATGAATGTAGAGGATACCATGGTCGCTCGGCAAGATTGAGGAGTCGAGCCCAAGGAACAAACAGAGAAAAAGAGGAGGGAAGAAAAACCAAGGACGGTCGAGTGTGAGTCTAAAGTCAAGTTCGCACTCGATCAGGAACAGAAAGCGAGGGGAATTAGGGGCTAGCACGTCACACCTAAACCTATACCCCTCTCAACTCATCCTTTGAGCAAGTCCTAATGCACATATAGGATGATCCATCATTAAGGTGGCCCAAGAAGCTTAAGATCCCCTTAAGAAAAGGTCACAAAGGAAGTACTGTCAATTTCATCGAGACCACGAACATAATATAAAAGACTGTTTTGACCTTAATGAGTAGATAGAGACACTTATTCAACAAGGCCGATTGCGCCGTTTTGTAGCTGGCCACCCTTAGGGTCTCCCAAAGACAGATGAGGGGCCCTCAAATTGAAAAAGCCCAGAGTTCGAGCACTTGTGAGAAATCAAAGTCATAGTTGGAGGACCATTAAGAGGCGGAGAGTCAAACTCTGCTCGAAAAGCCCACTCTCGAAAGGTGAAGACACCAAGGTCAGAAGAGGTCTACTCTACTAACCAGCCTCAAAAAATTTCTCGAACCAACAAGCAAGACATTGCATTCATTGAGGTGGACTCCCATAAAATACAACACCCCCATGACAATGCTCTGGTTGTCACTCTAATCATAGACAATCACTGAACTCGAAGGGTGCTCATAGACAACAGAAGTTCAGCTGGCATCCTGTACCTGTCTGCATTTGAGCAAATGGGAATCGGAAAAGACAAGCTCCAACCAACTACAACGCCCCTAGTGGGGTTTACCGGGGACAAGTTATACCCCATGGGGGTAGTCATGCTGCCCATCACAGCCGGTGTCAGCCCTCGGCAAGTAACCAAAGCGGTCGACTTCTTGGTGGTGGACTGTCCCTCAGCTTACAAGCCATTATTGGGAGGCCAACATTGAATCAAATGAATGTCATAACCTCAACTTATCACTTGCTGATGCATTTCCCGACTGAGGAAGGAGTTGAGGAAGTTAGAGGCAACCAAGCGACTGCCCGTGAATGTTATACCACCTTCCTGTGAAGCAAAGGGTCGAAGGAAGCCCTCACTATCAATGATCTAGGGAGTAGAGAGGACTCTCATCAATAACAAACAAGACCTATGAAAGAGTTGGAAGAATTGGGTATCAATCTTGAGAAGCTAGAGCGGGTCGTATGGGTTAGGCAAAAGCTCTTGAAAGAGGTAAAGCTTTGATTGCAAGAACTCCTCACCAGGCATAAAGACGCCTTCACATGGACCCATGCCGACACGCCAGGGATTGATCCAAGGGTGATGACCCACAGGTTGAGTGTTGATCCTTCTGTGAAGCCAATTCAACAGAAGAAAAGAACTTTCGTAGCCAACAAAAACCAAGGTATTGCTTAAGAAGTAGACAAACTATTGAGGGCTGGGTTCATAAGTGAGGTCACCTGCTATGACTGGATAGCCAATGTAGTCCTGGTCAAGAAGAGCAATGGAAAGTGGAGGATGTGTGTGGACTTCATCGACCTCAACAAGGCGTGCCCCAAGGATAATTTCTCCCTCCCTAGAATAGACTCGTTGGTCGACTCTACCTCAGGGCATGCCTTGCTCAACTTTATGGACCCCTTCTATGGGTATAACCAGATCCAAATGCAGGAAGACGACCAAGAGAAGACATTGTTCATAACCAACAGAAGAATGTATTGCTACAAGCTCATGCCATTCGGGCTAAAGAACGCAGGAGCCACATATCATAGGCTAGTAAACTGAGTGTTTGAGGCCCGGATAGGAAAGAATGTGGAAGTGTATATAGAGGACATGCTAGTAAAGAGTCTAGAGGTAGAGAAGCACTTTGATGACTTAAAGGAGACCCTTGGCACATTGAAAAAGTACCAAATAAAGCTCAACCCATCCAAGTGTGCCTTTAGGGTGTTGGCTGAAAAGTTCTTGGGTTTCATGGTCTTCCATAGAGGGATTGAGGCCAATCTTGAAAAAATTAAAGTCATCATGGACATGAAGCCCCCACGAACGACTAAGGAAATACAACCACTAGTGGCATCATTGAGTTGATTTATCTCTAAGACCACCAATACGTGTCTCTCTTTCTTTCATCTCTTGAAGAAAGCATTTGAGTGGACCGAAAAGTGTGACCAAGCATTTCAGGGCCTAAAAGAACATTTGGCGAGCTTACCTTGCCTCAGTTAAATCGTATAGGGGGAGAGTTTATACCTATACCTAGCAGTGTTTAAAGCTGCAGTGAGCTTAATTTTTCTCTAAGACGAGGAATGCGTCTAGAAACTGGTGTACTATGTCAGCAAAGCTCTCCATGGAGCCGAGCTACAATACCCTCCAATGGAAAAATTGGCCTACGTGCTAGTAACCATAGCAAGGAGGCTGGGACCCTACTTTCAAGCCCATACCGTAGTGGTGTTAACTGATCAACTGTTAAGGGTGGTCTTGCAAAAGCTGGAGGTGTTGGGACGAATGGTGAAGTGGTCGGTAGAACTTAGTGAGTTCGATATTCAATACCGAAAGAGGGCTATAATCAAGGGACAAGTACTAGTAGACTTCCTCATGGAGTTAACTTCACCATGCCCTAAGGATGAGGGAACTCCGTAGGAGGCGAGCTGGACGCTACACGTGGATGGATCCTCAATCGGCTTGGCCAATGGAGCAGGCTTACTCTTGACCACCCTAGAAGGAATTAAACTCAAATATGCCATCATTCTTGAATTCAAGGCTACAAACAATAAGGAATAATGTGAAGCGTTGATTGCTGGCTTGAATGCAGCACCTGAGGCCAGAGCCAACAAGATCATTGTCTTCACTGATTCCAAGTTGGTTGAGGGATAGGTGACTGACGAGTATGAAGCAGAAGATGATAGGATGCAAGGGTAGTTGACTAGGGTAAAAAGTATTATACCCAAGTTTGACAAATTTGAGATTCGAGACATCCCTAAGAACTAAAACGAGCATGCCAACCGATTGACCAGATTGGCATCCGACGACAGAAACATCACAAACAACCAACTACTAGTGAAATACCTCACCGAGCCAAGCACACTAGAAAATGATGACTGAGGGAGTTGGAATGATGGAATCAGAGGATGATTGGACCACCCCAGTCGTATGGTTCCTCAAAATGGGAGAGCTCTTGTAGGACAAAAAAGAAGTAAGGAAGATTAAGTTCAGAGCCGACCGGTAAACCCTGATGGAGGGCACTCTCAACAAGTGAAGCTTCACAATGTCGTACCTGAGATGTCTGTCCTTGCTAAAAGCAAACTATGCCATAAGAGAAATCCATGAAGGGATATTCGAGAACCACTTGAGTAGCCGAACCTTGGTGTACAAGCTTGTTTGAGCTGGATACTATTGGTCGACCATGCACACAGACACAATGGATTATGTCTAAAAGTGTGACAGTTGCCAAAGGTTTACGAATATTCCCTGACAACTAGCTGAGAAACTCACCCCCATGACTAAACCATGGTTGTTCACCCAATGGGGGATAGATATAATGGGCCCCTTTCCTCTGGCTAAGGGACATAAGAAGTTCCTGGTGGTAGCCGTCGATTACTTCACCAAATGGGTAGAGGCCAAGGCATTGGCAACCAATACCGAGCAAAACATACAGAACTTTGTTTGAAAATCCATAGTGTGTCAGTTTGGTATACTGCAAGTATTGGTTATGGAAAACAAAAAAACAGTTTGACAACCGACACTTTTAAAAATTCTACTCCAATTGGGTATCAAGAACCACTTCTCATCTCTAGCTTACCCTCAGGCCAACAATTATGTGGAGGTGACCAACAAAACAATACTGAAAATAACTAAAACCAGACTTGAAGCATTAAAGGGGTTATGGCCAGAGGAATTGCTTGGGGTTCTAGAGGCATATAAAACCACCCCACGGAGTTCCACCAAGGAGACATCATTTGCCTTGGCATTCCGAAGCAAAGTAGTCATACCTGTGGAAGTTAGACTAGCAAGTCTCAGGACCCAACACCAAGACGCAAGGCAAATAGAAAAGGAGCTGCGATTGAGCCTAGATCTCATGGAAGAGAAGAGGGTCAAAGCCTCGCTATAAATGACAGCATACCAACCAAGAATGATGAAATATCATAATTCAAAGGTTTGACCAAGGGGGTTTAATGATAGAGAGTTGGTCCTATGCAAGGTAAGCATTGAGACCCAGGTCCCGAACGACAGTAAGCTAGGACTTAATTTGGAAAGCCCATACCGAGTGGTGAGATCCTCTTAACTAGGCACCTACTACCTAGAGACAATGAAGGGAAAACCTCTACCTTGACCATGGAATGTCAAAATTTTGAAAGTGTAATACCAGTAGACATGTAAAATGAAGTATGGAATAATAAAATCTGTTTTCCATAAGTGTGTAGTGTGAACAAGTGCCGAGCATCGGAAGGATGGGCTTAGACCATGAAAATGGCTAAGTTCGAAAGAACGACTCTCGATCTACAATAAGTGCCGATCGTTAGAAGGACTTGCTTAGACCCTAAAAATGACGAAGTCCAGAAGAACGACCCTCGATCTATAACAAGTGCTGAGCATCGAAAGCATGGGCTTAGACCATGAAAATGGCTGAGTCTAGAAGAATGATCCTTGATCTACAACAAGTGTTGAGCATCGGAAGGACAGACTTAGACCATGAAAATGGTTAAGTCTGGAAGAATGACCCTCGATCTACAACAACTGCCGAGCGTTGGAAGGACGAACTTACGACCATGAAAATGACTAAGTCCGGTAGAACAACCCTCGATTTACAACTAGAGTCCAATGATTGAAAAAAGACAACTTGTGCAACACAAATGTGAGAGTCGACGATGAAGAAGAAAAAAGGGGCAATTCATTAAACAAAATATATTTACAAAAAAGGCCCTCAACCAGCAAAACAAATGATAAAAGCGGCCCTTGGTCTACAAAATAAAACAACTTAGTCTTATCTAAGAGGCGATGACGTCCATCTCTGGCTCTATGTCTATCTTCTCAGCCTTAGGACTGACTAAGTCAAACTCCTCATCTACACGGAACATAGACAGATCCAATGCAGGGTACTCTCGGAGAGCTCGATGGCAAAGAGCCTTAAATCAACTTATATAGTACTTCGAAGTGATGTCATCAAAAGCTTTGGATTTCCTGAAGGCCACAAGTGCAATCTCCACAACCTTATCATTTTTGGCCTCCCAAGCCCCCTTTAGATCATCGAGGGACCTCTACAACTTTGCCGCCCTAGCCTTCTTGCCTTCTAGTTGGTCGCAGGTCTCCTCTAGTGTCACCTCGGTCCTCTTCAAGGTGTTCTCTATCTCAGTGAGCTTCCTCGTAAGGGCAGACCGATCAGTATCAGCCTCAGCAAGCTTCTTTCGAATATCGTTGAAATAAGCCTCCAAGCCAAGTTGATGGCTCAACATGGCAACAAGCCTTGTCAAGACCTATAAATCAGAAATAAAAAGAATAGTCAGTAAAAGGAAAACACAATAAAGATATACAGAACGACCAACGATATCTACACATACCTTTCCCAAGTCAAAGAGGGTGCTCTTTGCTAGAGCACCAGAGGGAGTGCTCTTGAAACTTTCCAAGTCCTCGTTAGAGAGGACCAAGTGAAGGTGACCACTAGCACGGTCAACATCCTGGAGGAGAGAGGGAGGGGCCATCTCCTTGCCCTTATAAGTCTGCATGCCAGGTACGTACTGCAGGAGAACAACGACACACTCCTCAAAGTCGGGCATAGTATCCAACCCCACCACCAAATCTATTATAAATGGAGCCGCGAGGGTGGTCAGAGTGTTGCCTACGGTCAACGCCTCGCCAGGTTTACTTATCTAAGCCGAGCGGTGTTGGTTGAATCGGGGATGTTTGTTGGAGGTCAAAGTAGGATTCTTTGTTGAGACCCTGGCCCGAGCCCCCTTAGGTGGTCGGGTAAACATATCTGAAAACATGAAAGAATGTTAAAAAGAAAGGAAAATAAAGGAAAGAAAAATAGAAGGTGAGAGATGTCTCGGATCAGGGAACGATAAACGATGTGACTTGACGGTTGGACAACGCTCTCGGAAGGCTCGAACAAAAAAGGCTCAAGACTGAGTAAATATAATGATACAGATTAGGGATTCACCAAAAGAGAGAAATCCTTGACAGAATGGAGGAAAACACGATCCAATCGAGACAACTCTGCCTTAGACAATGGCGATTTAGCCAAAACTAAAAAAGTAACAAGTTTAAAAGTTAGTTCGACCGAGACTAAGAAAAATAAAGAGGAAAGAAAGACAAGGCAACCAAAGAATCACCTGATTGACGAGGTTCTCCCCATATCTTGGGGACGTTGAAAATATGGTCGGATGGCATTTCCTAGGAGTAAGATTCCCATCCATCCCTAGAAACAAAGAAGAATTTCTTCTTCCAACCCCTATTAGAAGTTGGAATATCGATAATTAATGCTCGGTCGGGTGTCCAAGGGCTAAAATACCACCAACCCGAGTAGAGTTCCATTGCCTTGCAGCAGTAAAGAAACTCGAGAATTGTCAGATGATCCTGATCGTTATTGCAAGTGGGCCATAACACCATGCAAGCGATCAGGATCCTCCACCCGTTGGACATGAGTTAACCGGGGACGAGACAAAAATGACAACAGTTGATGAATGAATAAAGGAACTGAAAAATGAAGCCTCACCTTTAATGCTTGCTCATAAACGGAAGTCTCATTAGGGCAATAGGCGCAAGCCCACTCACCTGGGTTGGGAACTCTCAGCTTAACTTGAGGAGGAATCTAAAAAATATGACAAAGGTCCTTAAGCCTGGTGTCGGATAACGTAGGGGAGACCACTTTAGCAGCATAAGGAAGGTTGGCAAAATGAGACTGCCTAAGTGGTTCTGAAGGTTAAGCCGACTCGGGGGGGGGGGTCCGCCGAAACAAGGTTGTGGTCTAAAGCCATAACGAACTCGGAAGACTCAGAGTCAGTGCTCATCCGACTGAGAGCGTAGATAATGCCGACCGACGAGCCAAGAACCCTAAGGATTTCACTAAGAATCCGATCGAGAAAAGAAAGGTCAACGGGAAGAACACTTAGGTCAAGACGGCACTGTCGCGCTCTAAGGAAAGAACATAGGTGAACAAGGTGGAAACCCAAAGGGGTGCCGGTAGGATGCAGGGTCGGTCTAGCGAGAAAAGAAAGGAGGAAGAGAGGAAAAGCTAAGACAATTACGAAAACTAAAAATGAAATGAAAAAAGAAAAAAAGAATGTACCCACTAACAGGCATGTGATGAATCTCCTCCAAACTAAACCCAATCGCAAGAACAAGGATGAAGGTATTCCAAAATTCATAGTGATGGAACACATGGAGAACTCAAGCCATATTTATAGGTAAATAAAATCGTTCCTCATCCGTTAGATCACCTAAAATGACCTATGTTGTCGGATGTGCACGTTAATCGTGAAAAAATAATTGCGAACGTGATGGGTTGTACGAAAAACTTAATGACAACGAGGGGCTCCATAAAACGGAAGTCGAAACGAAAACATACCAAATATCATGAGCAAATTCACGACCAAACAAACTTTCGAATTCCCAACGCCCAAACAGATCGATGGACTAGGGAACGAGGGGGCAGATGATGATGAAATATTTGGCTCGAGATAGTAAACCGAACGCCCCAACCAACTCGAGCCGTTCATGACCCAACCGCTATCAGAGACCTGGGGGACGAATTCAACATGCACTATAAATACTGACCGAGGGCTATAAACGTCACTAGGGACGTGTATTGACCAAGCAACAAGAACGCTTGAGACCATAACAGATTGAGTTCGACAAACACCGATCGAGCACTAGAGGTTAGCCTGAGCGCCAGACTACCTACTAAGACCAAACCCCTGACCAACCATCATTGAGGGAGAAAGACAATCGTGAACGAATGACGAATGGGAGTCACGACAGATGTTGTGCTACCACGTATGATCCATGTTAACGTTCTTCTAACAAAATCACGCCGCTATACGAAATCCACTCCTACGATCTCATAACAAAAGGGAATAAACACCTATAAAGGGGAGGGGGACTCACCCTAAAAAAAAAAAAAAAGGGCCAATTGATGAAAAAGGCAGGCGTAAGTTAACCTCCATCCGCGAGAACGGGTGTAGAAACACATACGCACATACTCCACGTTGGACATCAAAAGTGATCACAGTCACAGCTTTTAATGCCTTCGATCATTACTTCAAATCTGTTTCACGACATGGAGAGACTTTTCAGAGTTTAAAAAGAAGTTTGCCCATCCGAGTAATGTGGAAACGGATCCCTGGTTATATTATTATTTTTAAAAATATAAAAAATAGAGTTTAGGAAAACGTACCACTTACCTTTATCCTCCAATTTCTTTTTTTTTTTTTTTTTCTCTGTCCCTTCGGCACCAAACCCTTTTTTTTTCTCAATCCCTTCATCATCAAACCCATCACATCTCTAACTTTCCGTATCAAAACCTAACCCTCTATTTTAAAGGCTTTTCAATTTTTTATTTCTTTATATCCTGTCTATCACATCGTCGTTACCCACTTCAACTTCAAGGCTTGGCTTCTAAACGTCCCTGTTCTCCCCACTTATCATCCATTATCTTCTCTATTTTTTATTTTGCGATGGAGGATTAGCTAAGACGACTCAAAGATAAAGCCCATCTGGGTTTGGATTATGTCAGAACGAATCTCGTGAGAACCGTGAAAACGGAACCAGAGGGGCTGACGCATCAGTACCAAAAAGTGATTTGCATTTTTTAGGGGGCACTTATCACTTTTCGGTACTGATGTGTCCGTACCATGACGCCGTTTTCACAGTTCTCACAAGATTCATTCTCACCTAATTTTTAGTGATCTTGGCGGGGATATATCCTCTGCTCCGCCATAATTGTTTCTAGCTCCACCATTATTGTCCTTTCCCTGTCTTAAGGTGCCGGAATTAATCGCCGGCAGAGTCGTTGCCAAAGTCACAACAGCCTTTAATAGATTACGTATCTCCACGTATCCTCTCCGATCTCTTCTGTATTGCCTTATTCTTGTTCTTTTTTTTTTTTTTTTACTTAATTTTCTGTATTGAGGGGTAGAGTGGTCTTAGTACCGAGTTTTTGCCCCTGGTTAACCAGAAACTCTTAACTACATGAAGAAGCTTCAAGAAGACCACAAAAATGTATTTACGTCTCAGTTTTGCATATTCGATTGAAATTTTAACTGATCACCGGAAGCAGATCGAACCCTGCAGACTGCATTTTTTTATGAATCAAGAGAGTTAATAGATTTCAAATTAAACGTAAAGACTAAAGCAAATGGCAGCAAACTTGGCTAAATAAAACCAAAAACAGAGCTGCTTTATTTCAAAGAAAGAACCAAAAAAAAAAAAAGCAAATGATAAAGATGCATCATATCAAGATCAAGCTGTGTAAACATCAGCTCGTCCTAACGAAAATATGTACAGAAAGAAGTGGAAGAAAGAAATGATAGAAATTTGCAACTGTAATAGAAGCTCCTTCCAGTATGGGTAGAAGAAAGCTCTCTGGACCTACAAAACACACCAGGGAATCAAAAATTTCATCCATAAACTGATAGATTGCTCAAGAACAAAAATAATATATTTGATATATAAAATAGTTATAAAGGATACAGAAGACAAAGAATCATCACTCTTGGTTCCCCTGCACCTTCAACTCCTTCCCTGCTGTATAGGCAGCCTTGTACTTCGTTAGTTACAGATAACAGAACACAGATACTACCAGCACATGCACATGCACGTATAACAATACAACCAAAGCAAATGCGAGGTTTACAGCCATACCCACAATGAGAAGAGACAGAGATGCAGAGGTTGACATCAAACCAGGGGCAGACATCCAGTATCCTATCAGTCCAGCCTTTCTTCATTGCTTCTTCGACCCAAGAAAACCTATTTCCTCCACCAAGTCCCAGACATTTTCGCCCCATTCCGGCGGCGTCGCAAACAAATCCTCCACTTCCACATCAATTTCCGACTGATTCCACTCTGCTCCTTCTTCCTCTCTTTCACTGGCTGTAAGGTTCTCATTCAGTAATTCCTCCAACAGTATATCATTGATCACATAACCCATATCTGAATCACTAGTACCGGGGATCACATCAGTCTTCTGATCCTGAACAGGACTGCTCGACTCTATAGCAGCATAAAATAATGTCTCTATATCAGATTCTAATGTTGGC
>JAOXJP010076169.1:0-15133 GCA_025762735.1 Platanus orientalis
CAACTAAGGCCTAGATGTTTGTGCTTGTTTATGATATGAAAATTAAAGAACAATCACAAAGCATGCAATATAAAGACGCAAGTGTTAATAATGGTTCGGCACACGGACCTACGTCTACTCTCCAATGCCCACTCTAATGTCATGTTGATTTTATTAATAGTTAACTCCTAACTATTACAAGGTACATCAATAAGACCTTGCCTCTAGTTTCTCTAGTAGAGGTGACTTCACACTTGGTGTCTCCAGTAAGTGCTTATGAGTCCAGTGTCTCTAGCGAACTCCCAATCTCGCTCCTGCTGTCTTTGATGGAAGCTTTCATGTCTGGTATCTCTGACGGACATACACAAGTGATGGAAAGGAATGTAAATGAATGATAGTGGTGTTCAGCCTCTCAATAAGCAAATGTGACTATGGTATTCACACCCAATTAAAGAGAGTTTTTCTTGAGAATTTCTAACTAGGGTTCTTGCTCTCTAATACTCTTTGATAGATTCAAGGGCTATTCTTCAAGTCTTAGATGATCATTAATCCAATCTTTTACTCTCAAGACCTGCTTGCTCTCCTTTTTGATGATTTTCCTATGTAGCTCAAGAACACATCATGTAAAGAGGGTTTTCAAATGATTTTTATGAATAAATAATCAAGAATGACATAGAGGAGTTGTGGGAGAGTCTTTGACTCATTTGGGACATGTTCCAACCTCATATAAGCGAGCCAAGGCCTCCTCAAGTCCCCAATGGTCGCAAAACAACGTTTAGAATTCTGAACGTCAGGACTTTGGGCATCTCACATGACTCTGGGGTGCCCCAGGTACACCACCTTGAGCGCCCCAGGAAAAACTCCAGAATGTTAATTTTTTGGAATCACAGGAGGGGTACCCCCGGGACCAGTCAGGCACCCCAGAGCACTCGCGGGTGCCCCAGGTAACCCACTTCGGGAGCCCTAGAGTATTCGCGGGCGCTCCAGCTCCTTTATTTTTCAACACAGACACCTATGAGTAAAAATGACTGTAAGTTCCTCTAAAAAAATCAAAATCCTTCACCTTTTTCTTTGTTGGAAAGTAGATTTCTAGATCTTTCCATTAATGTATATATTATAGTCTAATTCATACTGAGGTGATCTAAGGATTCCTTGGAAGTTAACCTAGACAACGCTAGTCAGCATAGACACTTCTTCCCTAGTGAGCCCTTTTCATTATTTTGAGCATTGGGCTCTATGTGTATTTCAATTAGACTCTAATTAAGTCATCTAAGTGATTCCTAGGGTCAACCATGTTCTTAGATTTTTGTGAGCACACACACATCTACCATTTGGTCTCATATACCTGATTTACCTTTCCATGCTTGGAACTGATGTGTTGTCTTCTTTGAAGTAGCTTACACTTGAGACTTGGAATTCTTCCATGATGCTTAAGTCTCTTTTGGCATGGCCATTCTGGCTTCAAGTCCATCTTCTTGGTGCTTTCCCAGACTAACACTTAGACTTACATACGTATATAGTTTACATCATAAAGCCTTATACAATATGACCACTACATGCACACACTTTGTGTTGTGCATGGACATTGACAATACATAGACCTAACAGATTAAAATCTAGAGGAAAGGGTAAGATGTGGTGTTTTCATTATAGAGAATATGGCCACATGAGGAGGGATTGTCTAGAGCGTGCTAATAGGAAGAAAGGTGATAGTCCCAATATAACATTGGTAGAGGAACAAGGAGAGTGCATTGGAAATGTTCTTACAGCCTACAAAGGTATAGACACATTTTCTTATGATAAAAGGATATTAGATTCAGGTTGTCCTATTCATATTTACTCTAAGAAAGAATATTTTGATGCATTCCAAGAGAAGAAGATAGGTTTTGTTTCTTTGGGTTGCAGGTCTAGTTGTGACGTCACGGGTGTTGAGATGATAAAGATCAAGATGTTTGATGGAATGATTCATACTTTAGGTGGTGTGGAATATGTCCCAAAGATGCAGAGGAATCTGATATCCCTAGGCTGGTTAGACTCCAAAGGTTGCAAGTATTCAACTATAGGTGGAGCCATAAAAATCACACATGGATATTTGGTCCTAATGAAGGGAGAAAAGTGTGGTGATGATTTGTATTGTCTAATGGAGAATACGATGATTGATAGTGCTCCTTTGACCTTGATGGGTAGTTGGAAATGGGTACATAGAATAACTAGTGCTAGTGTAAGGTCTCTTTTACAGATGCAACAAAGAGAGGTGATACAGGTTTCCAAGTGGTAGACAATCATGAGAAAGTTTCTGTCGTTAAAGAGAATAGATTGAGGTCCCTCTCAAGAATTGACTAGATGAGATGACTTAGGGCAACTCCACATATGCATTAGCCAGGTTACGATCGAGTCAGATGGTGTCAGGACCAAATTGATTCTAAAATTCCTATAATGTTATCCTAGAGGGGGTGAATAAGATGTTAAAAATTATCTTACCCCTTTTTGTAAATATTTATATTGATTTTAATCTTATTAACTTAACCCAAGTGTGTGTGTTCTTCAAAATGTTTACTCTAGTATTTTATCAAACAAGTAATATACAAGAGTAGGAATATGCATACAATTAAAGAGATAAGCAATCACACACTCAATCCACAACAAGAGATTAATAGTGGTTTGGCATGATGGCCTACGTCCACTCTTCTAAAGCTCACCACCGAGCTTAGGTATAATTCATTTAGATTGCCTAGGTAAAAAATATACAAAACCTACACTACGTGCCTTTGGCAAGCTATTCAACAACACTCGGTGTCTCCAGTGAGTGTGAACTACTTCTGGGCTCTTCGGCAGAAGCAAGGAAAGTCAATAATGAAAATAAATGAAAATGAGTATAAAGGAAAGAAAATATTATCACCAGTTGGTTGATGTTGCTATTTGCACAAAGTAGGGTGCTCCTTGTTGAGCTAGTTTGCCTTAGCTACCCACAAACTTCAAGCTCTTGGCTGTAGTGCTCCTTGAGTTGAGCCAAGTGTGAGGTTCCTCTTTTAAAGAACTCACCATAAGTTCTCAATAGTAAAAGCTTAGTATTCAAGAGGAGAGAATGAGAGAATGATCTTTGGTGGAGATGTTAGCTACTCAAGCCCAAAACAATGAGAGATGAGAGGTTTTATTAAGGAAGGAAGCTCTCAATTTGGTAAACTTTCTATCACTCTCTAACTTGTTTGAAGTTTTTTCCCTAAAGGGAAAATTTTCCTTTTATAAGGGTGAGAAGTGCCCACAACCATAGTATTAGAATCTTTCAAAATTGGCAACTCTTTAAAACTATAGATTTCAAAAATGGGGTTTAAATTTCAAAACATTTCGCATAGGGGGGATAAAATATAAAGTCCGACCAAAATGCCCCTGTGATCGATCATGAGATCTATAATCGATCACGTCTCGAGATTGATCACACATCTCCTATTGGTCACAAATTCGGCTCTATGCCTGTTTATCTCATGATCAATCACGAGATCCATTATCGATCATTGGATCAAGCAGTTAGGCTCTGATCCAAGTCATTATTGATCATTGGATCAGACAATTAGGCCCTAATCCAAGTCATGATTGATCACGAGATCCATTATTGATTAGACCCAAATTTGGGTCATGATCGATCACGACCTGAATCTACTGAACGCCAAGTTTTGGTACTCTTGGGGCTGGTCTTTAGGCCTTCTTATCTTGGGTCTTGAGAGGGTTTTGCCACCATGTTCAAGTACATTTTTAGGCCTTAAAATTTTATGTGATGCATGCTCTTTACCTTGAGTGGTGTGGGAAAATTCGAGGTAGTCTCTAGTCTCTTTGTCGAGCTATTGGCCCTTCATGTCTTGAACTTGTTAAGACATAGGACTCTTACAAGACATAGATCACTCACATAGTTTGTCCATGGGATTGACATACATACATTAACAATCTCCCCCTTGTCAATTTCGTGGAAAAACCCAAATACATTGATTTACAATTAATACATGGATTTCACAAAAACCCAAAATTACATAGACTAAAAAATACACAAGAACACACTTAACTAGTCTTTATGTCTTCTGGATGAGTCATGGGCCCTACAATCACAACCACATAACAAACACCTTCCTCATGCCAATAGAATAAGATATAAGCATAATAGAGAGCAAGTACATGAGATGCAAGTTGGTGTTTTAGACTTAAAATTTTTGTTTTTGGTTTTTGGTTAGTGTTTGCTCCCCTACATGAGTGCTACTCCCCTACATGTGTGTTACTCCCCCTAAATGTGAAAGCATTCCCCCTTGCTTTCACAACTAACCACTACTACCACAATGGATTTGAGGCTATTTCTCCTCCTTTTTGGCAAGAATTGACAAGAGATATAAACAAACTAAAGACCATTGCCACTAAGGAAAATAGGATAAATTGGGCAAGAATAGGGAATTTTCATTAATAATCCCAAGATAACAATATGTTCAAGTTCAAGGCTTTTGAAACTACAAAAAGTACTAGGGTACTACCCTAGAGGGTGTGTCTACACAAAAAAAAAATCCTACACACAATCCTTAAACATTTAAGGCCCCTTAGGGCATGGCTATCAACAAATATATATATATATATATGCCACTACGGGCATGGGTGCATCTACACCAAGAAAAAACTTAGCCATCACAAGCAAGAACAGACATCCTCCCAACACATCTTCAACCCTCATACTTGGGGTGGGTCATACACATTCTCTTCATCTTTGCCTTGTTCTTCATCAT
The DNA here is from genome assembly GCA_025762735.1 of Platanus orientalis. NCBI lineage: Eukaryota > Viridiplantae > Streptophyta > Magnoliopsida > Proteales > Platanaceae > Platanus > Platanus orientalis. The sequence goes on from JAOXJP010076169.1 coordinate 4,737, forward strand.
TAGTTCCATCATAGGAACTAGAACCATCATCATCATCCTCGTCATCATCATCTTCTTCTTTATCCTCTTGAATTTCTCCTTCTTCATCTTGCTCCACACAAGCATCACCATCGAAGTCCTCATCATCTGAACCTTGAGAGTCCTCCTGAAATTGGTAGCTTGGGAGATCGAAATGATCCTCAGCCTCATATTGAACCGCCTGATTCTCCTCAGAGTAGCTCATGGACTCTAGTTGGAGTTTCTTATAAGGGTGATCTTCATTGTATGCCATGGCAAAAAGTTTCTAATTTTTGGTGATTCATTTTTTATTCTTCAAAACTCTACCGATCTTGCCAAAGATCCCGAATAGTAAGCCCATCATGGTGGACTTGGCCTTGGCAAAGAACACCTGGTGTGGTGCAAGCCTGAAGGTGGGACCAGTGGAGGAATCTCCAGCCTTTGCCATAACACCCATCTTTGAGAGGGTGCCTAATCCAAGTGTTGCATCCCATCCACCCTTCGATTCAACCTTGAAGGGGACTTTAGCCTATATGAGGAGCTTGGTGATGAGTATGAGGAAAGGCATGCTACCAGTGTAGTGTCTCCCAGCCATTGCCTTGAGCAACACATGGCAGATAACTGAGGCGAGGTCGATCCTCTTTAGGGTGAGGATCCCATGGATGAGATAAGTTGTGTTTTCCATCATCCCACTGCAGTGGGTAGTGGGTAAGAGATTATATGTAAGGACTTGGTGAAGAAACTTCACCACAGATCTACAAGCCGTGCTTTAACTTAATGTCCCACTTGGTGAACTTCTCACACAATTATTGAACCCGCGCCAATTTTTGGGCCATGGTGAGCTTGCCTATCAGAAACTCCAGTGCCTACTGAATCACCCATGGCATGCCGAGAAGCTCCGCAATCACATCAGGGTTGACCGTGAGGAGAACCTTGTACACTAATGAGAAAAATGATTGCGACGAGAAGTTTTCTCCAAATACGTTGGAGTAGAATATGCAGACGGCCACTTCTTGAATCGCACTTTTGATTTGGAAGATAGGCAGCCACCCCATTGCAAAAATCCTATCAAATATTCATGATCATAGTTTATTGGTTAGTGTATCTTTTGAAGATGAAGGCACACTTAGAGAATACCTTCTCATCTCTCTACAAGCTCGTGGCATTGTGAAAGGGTGAGAACAAGCCGTCAGCAAGCTTCTTTAACTGCTTGCTTCTAGGTGTAGATGCCACCATTGGCCTCTTCCCTAGATTTCTTAAAGGTTGGGAAGACGAATATTCATCCTTTGATGTTGTTTTCTTCATCTTAGAAGCCATTGAACACGAGGAAGGTGAAAGATTAGAGGAAGAAATGCCAAAATGGAAGGTTCTGAAGCTCTGGGAAGACAAAGGGACTCAGGCACAGGAGAAACAAGTGAAAGACCTTCATCCTGAAGGTTTTTAAATCGCATGCAAATTTTTGCCAATTTTTCCCTCCTTTACGATCACGAGATCTATGATCGGTTAATGCATGATCGATCATGAGATCTATGATCAGTCATGATTGTGATCAATCATAGATCTTATGATCAATCACAAAGTCTACACTTAGACTTCTTTTGGGCATGCTCTGTAGGTGTAACCCTTCACACACAACCCACTAAATAGGCCCACTTACTTGGGCTACTTTCCCTCCACTGATTTCTTCCAACCTTGGTCGGTTGGATCTCTAGGACATCTTGGCCATCCTTAATTGGGAAGTCCAATGGACCTTTTCTAGATGATGCAGGTCAATAGCACTCCAAAGACATTCAAACTACTTGGAATCAAGAGGTTTGGTTAAGATATCAACAAGTTGATCTTTAGTCTTCACATAGTCTAAAGATACAACATTTTCTTTTAGTAATTGGAGAATGAAATGGTGTCTAATGTCTCTGTGCTTTGTTCTTAAGTGCTGGACTAGATTCTTAGAGATGTCAATTACACTCTTGTTGCCTACAAAAAGACTCATGGTGCTTTGCTCCAACTATTAGTCTCTTAGCATTTGCTTCATCCATAAGAGTTGGGTGCATCCACTGTTAGCTACAATGTACTTAGCCTCAATAGTTAACAGTGAGATGGAGTTTTGTTTCTTGCTACTCCTAAAAACAATATTGTTGCCTATGTAGAAGCAACCTTCACTCGTACTTTTTTGATCCTCGACAACGCTAACCCAATCAGCATCTGAGTACCCTGCTATCTCAGATGTATCAAATGGGTTCCATTACCTAAACCCCGTAGTCTCATGGACATAATGGATGATCCTCTTAGCTGTCTTAAGATATGATTCTTTCAGGGCAGCTTGGTATCTAGCATATGCACCTACACTAAAGGATATGTCTGGTCTAATCACAGTCAAGTAAAGAAAACTCCCAATGACACTCTTATAGAAGGTGGAATCGACCTTGGCTCCATCAAGGTCTTATGTGATCTTGTCACTTGTGCTAATTAGTGTATTAGCAGGTTTGGATTCTTGCAATCCAAACTTGGTAACTAGGTCTTTAACAAACTTGGATTGGCTTAGGAAGATGCCATCACTAGTTTACTTCATCTAAAGACAAAGGAAGAACCGTAGTTCTCCTTCCATACTAATCTTAAATCATATTTTATTGTTTGGACAAAACCATGAGATATCTCCTCATTGGTAGACCTAAAAATGATGTCATCCACATAAATTTGCACTGAATATGTGAGCATTTTGCTTTTTGACGAAGAGTGTCTTGTCCACACTTCCTCGCTCAAAATGATGATCAGGAAGTAATTTGGTAAGTCTATCATACCAAGCTCTTGGAGCTTGTTTGAGGCCATATAGTGCCTTCTTGAGTCTATATATGTAGTTTGGCATGTGAGGATCCACAAATCCCTCAGGTTGTTCTACGTATACCTTTTTTGGAGCATCCCATTTAGGAATGCACTCTTGACGTCCATTTGATATAATTTTAAGTTTAAATGGCATGTAATGGACAAAAGAATCCTAATGGACTCCAATCTAGCAACGAGGGCAAAGGTCTCCTCAAAGTTAATACCCTCTATTTGGGCATTTCCCTTAGTTACAAGTAGTCACTATATCATGTTCATCATGTTTGTTCTTGAAGATCCATTTAGTACCAATGACATTCTTATTCTTCTCAGAGGATCTCTTAATTAGGAACTACACATCATTCCTTTTAAACTGATTGAGTTCATCTTTCATGACAATGATCCAATCTGGACCACTTAGAGCCTTCATCACTCTCTTGGGATCTATTTTTGGATGTGAACCAAAAATGACTTAGGATATTTTCAATTTGTCTTATAGTCTTCACTTCGGTGTTTGCATCACCAATGATGTTATTTCTAGAGAATCCTTTGGTGAGCCTCTTCTCCTTAGGACAAGGTTGAACTTCTTCAACATCATCCTCGGAGTTGGATTAAGATGAGATCTCCTCTTGGCCTTGTTAAGGTTCTTCAATCTCTTTTGTAGGTGAAGTCTAACCTCATGATCTGAGAACACAATAGGTATGTCTACTTGTGTTTGTATTGACTTAAAATCATCTACCGCTACATTGATAGACTCTTCCATTATGAGAGTCCTTTTGTCGTAGACATGGTAGGCTCTGCTGGTGTTGGAGTATCCTAGAAAAGTAATCTCATCACTTTTCTTATCAAATTTTCTCAAGTGTTCTCTATCTCTAAAGATATAACACGTGCTATCAAATACTTTAAAGTATTTAACAGTTGACTTTCTCCCACTCCACAATTCATAGGCTGTCTTATATGTACTAAGTCTTTGACAGACGCAGTTAGAGACATTGCATGCAATGCTAATTGCCTCAGTCCAAAACCTCTTAGTTAAGTCTTTACTTGTAAGCATAGAGGTAGCCATATCTACTAGATTTCTATTCTTCCTTTCAGCCACTCTATTTTGTTGTGGAGTTTTAGGGGTTAAAAATTCATGCTTGACTCCCATCTCATCACACCAATTTGAGAATTTGTGGTTCTCGAATTCTCTTTCATGGTCACTTCTAAAATGCTTGATGGTTAATTCATTTTCAACTTGAATTATCTTATAAATGTTTAGGAATTCATTGAAAGCCTCAAATTTTTCCCTTAGGAAAGCAACCCAAGTGAATCTAGAGAAATCATTAATCAACATCATGAAATATTTTCTACCATCTAAACTCTTCATTTTTTTAGGACTGGCTAAGTCCATATGGAGAAGCTCTAAAGGTCTAAATGTCCCTATTTGAGTAGTCTTATTGTGAGGGACTCTAGTTTGTTTTCCCATTTAACAACTTTTGCACACTAGGTTGTCAATTTTTCTTAGCTTGGGAAGATCTTTAACTATTCTCTTCTTGCTAAGCTTGGCAAGATCCCTAAAGTTGAGATGACCTAATCTTTGATGTCATAGATTAGTCTCATCCTTTTAGAATATGAGACAAGCATCCCATTCTTGAGGATGGGGATCAATGACATAGCAATTGTCACTTATCCTTACTCCTTCAACTAGGATGTTGCTTTCTTTGTGATCTTTGATCAAACATCCATCTTTACCAAATTGAACTTTATAGCCTTTATTACAAATTTGACTTATGCTTACCAAGTTGTGTTTAAAGCCTTGCACATAGAGAGCTTTAGTGAGATGTGGAATTTTGGGGGTCACTATGATTCCTACCCCAAGGATTTTGGCGGTGTTTCCATCACTAAATATGACATATTCACCTTGAGTTTCCTCTAGTTGGGCAAATAGTTCTCTCTCACTGGACATGTGTCTTGAGCACCCACTATCAAGATACCATCTTGATGAGCTCCCAGCTCTTAGTGCTATATAAATGACCAAACACTTTGGGTCATCTTTTCTTACCTATTCTCTCTTAACCTTGGTAGGTTTAGAGGTTTTCTTTTTGGCAATTTGATGTTGGGTCAAATCATTCTTTCTTTGAAGGTTTCTATTTTCAACATTTTGAAAATAATTTCTTTTATTGACATTCTTTCCACTTTGCATTTTTCTAGATTGCATTCTTTAGGATTTTGTCATTGGCCCTCTTTCTACAATCCATCTTAAAATTCCCTTCTAAGCCACAATAGTAGCAATAGAATTAGGGCCTTCTAAGAGTATTAAATTGTGATGACTTCCTTCTAGATGGTTCATTGTAGAAGGAATGTTGGGTTCTTCTATGTTTCCTATTTTGATTAGGTTGTCCCCTAGTCATCCTAGAAGTAGAGACATTTGTTTGGAATCCTCTTAATGTAGATGTCTTATTAGCTTGAAACTTATTCCAAGCTTCCTTAGCATAGGGATAAGGTTTTCCCTTTCCTTAAAATCCTCTAAAGGTAGAGGCTTATTTGGTTTGAGGACTACTTCCAATTAGTTGTGCATAGGATCGAGATTGGGGTTGCATGGATCTCTCCTAAGTTTCACCTTGATTCATGGGAGCTTTTCCCTTCAGTGAGGTAACCGGTCTCTTCTCAACCTTCTTTGACCTTTGATAAGATCTTTGTGGCTCCACTTTTTTCTTTCCCTTCTTAGAAGGTGTTGGGGGTGGTTAAGTAGACCCTTGGGCTTTAACAAAGCCATTTTTGGGTCTTTGAGTTAAAGATGATGCATTGACTTGGGAGTTGTATCTAAGTCCGGTCATGTTCCCATATTCCTTACCCATTGTAAGCATTTTCTCAAACTTCTCATTCTCATGGGCAAGCAATTCGATGTTCTTCCTTTTACCTTCCTCAAGTTCCTTGATTTATTTAAGGTAATTAAGGGACTTCCTTATGAGTTGATGAGCATAAGTTAAGTTCAAGGCTTTTTTCATTTTATTTAGCATCTTGACTTGGTCTTCCAACTTTTGAATGTGTAAGTCATCCCTATGAGACTCATCCATTTCTTTTTTCTACATTTTTAGCTTCCCCTCAAGTTTAAGAACTTTATCAAATAACTTTTGGTTGTCCTCAAGAAGTCTTCTCTTTTCATGCTTCCTATTGTCCTTTTTTAGGCCTAAAAATAGTTTAGCTTCACTAAGCTTCTTTTCTAGTTTTATTATCTTTAGGATCATTTCCTCCTTAACACATAGGAGCAAGTAATTTTCTTTGGGAAGTTCCTTCTTGTCACTTTTCGTAGAAGACTTTTGTTGAAGAGTAGAGATAGTGTCTTTAAGGGACTTTAACTTTTCAGTTAACTCCATGATTTTCCTCTTGAGTTATTTGTTTTTCTTTTCCAATTCAACACTTTGCATAAATAGGTCGTCAAAAGCTTCTTGTGCATCATAGGTCTCATCATCTTTTTCATCATCTCCCTCATCCTCACTACTAGAGTCACTTGTATCCAAAAGTGAGCTCATAGGAGTGTTAAAATCCATGAAGTCTTTGATCTCTTGTGAGGGAGCTTCCTCACTACTTTGAGACTCATGTTCTGAAACCTTAGATTCATCGTCCCAAGTTACAGCCATGGCTTTACACTTTGACTTATACTTATTTTTCTTTTTGCCACAATATGCATGTCCTCTTCTTTTACACTCAGCAAATAGGAGGTTTCTTGGAGAATTCATTCTTTTTCTTATAGTTGAAAGAAAGCCTTCTCTAAGACAAGTCAGAAATATGTCCTTCTTCTTCCTCACACTCTTGTGACTTGTTCTAAGGCACCCGAAATCCAAGCCCCTTCTTCTGTGATTTATCACAACTTGGATTACAGCCTGACTGCCTGATCTCATGACCAATCATAGATCCCATGATCGATCATGAGATAAACAAGTACAAAGCCAGATTCGTGATCAATCAAGATATCTATGATCGATCATGAGTCGTGATCAATCATAGATCTCTTGATCGATCATAAGGGCATTTTTGTTAGACTTTATATTTTATTCCCATATGCGAAATGTTTCAAAATTTAAACCCCATTTTCAAAATCTATAGCTTGAAATAGTTGGTTGTTTTGAAAGATTCTAATATTATTATTGTGGGTGCTACTCACCCTTATGAAAGGGAATGTTTCCCTTTATGGCAAACACTTCAAGAAAGCTAGAGAGTGTTACAAAGTTTACCAAATTAAGAGTTTTTTCCCTTGAAAAAATCTCCCTTCTCTCATTATTTTGAGCTTGAGTAGCTAACATCTCTACCAAAGATCATTTTCTCCTTCTTTCCTCTTGAATACTAAGATTCAACTATTGAGGAGAACTTGTGGTGAGCTCTTCCAAGATGAACCTTACACTTGGCTGAGCTTAAGGAGCACTAGAGCCAAGAGCTTGAAGTTTATGGGTAGCTAAGGCAAACTAGCTCAACAAAGAGCACCCCACTTTGTGCAAATAGCAACATCAATCAACTTGTGATTATATTTCTTTTCTTTGCATTTATTTTCATTATTGGCTTGCTTTGCTTCTGCCATAAGTAGTTCATATTCGCCAGAGACACTAAGTGTTGTTGAATAGCTTGCCAAGGGCAAGTAGTGTAGGTTTTATATGTTTTTAACCTAGATTGTATTAACCAATCTAAATGAAATATACTTAAGCTCAATTGTGAGATTTAGAAGAGTGGACGTAGGTCATCGCTCCAAACCACAATAAATCTCTTGTTGTAGATTAAGTGTGTGATTGCTTGTTTCTTTACTTGTATGCATATTATGACTCTTGCATATTACTTGGGCTAAGTGAACAAGATTAAAATCAACTTAAAATCAATCCAAACATTTGCAAAAAGGGGTAAGATAATTTTTAACATTCTATTCACCCCCTCTAGGATAACATTATGGGAATTTCAATTAGTATCAAAGCCTAGGTTACTCTTTTTTAACAAAAGGATGCCAATTCTTTTTTTTAGGAGAGGGATATATAGAGAGAGAGAGAGAAGTGAGCCAACCATTGTGGTTAGATCCTTGTAAAACAAAAAAAATCTTAGAGAATTAGTAGATGGCTAGAGAGGACAGTAGTATATCTATTAGCACACCTCTATTCTTCAATGGAAGTGACTATGGCTATTGGAAATCTCAGATAGAGATTTTCCTAAATGCCTATGACCACAAGGTTTGGGATGTCATACTTAATGGTTATATGATGCCCAATAAGTTGTGCAATGTACATTTGAAGCTTAGACATTTTTACAGTACTTGTACCCTCATGGGTAACCGAGAGAAGTAACCATACTTCCTTAACCATTTTGAGATGAGTTATTTATCTAAACTCATTAGGGGTCAACCCACTAGCTATGGCATTTAGCGGTCTAAAATTATACTTGTGACCTCCACTTCAGTAGTGGACCATTCACTTCTAGGTTTGTTGGGCATAGTGTAACCATTAAGTACAACATCTCAAACCTTGTGGTCATAGGCATTTAGGAAAATCTTCATCTAAGATTTTCAATAGTCATAGTCACTTTCATTGAAGAATAGAGGTGTGCTAATAGATATGTTATCGTCTTCTTTAGCCATCTACTAATTCTCTAGGATTTTTTTCAGTTTGCTAAGATCTAACCACAATGGTTGGCTCGCTTTTCTCTCTCTATCTATCCCTCCCTCGAAAAAAGAAATTGGCATCTTTTCGCTAGAATAGAGTAAATAGAGTAACCTAGACTCTAATACCAATTGAAATTCCTATAATGTTATCCTAGAGGGGGTGAGTACGATGTTAAAAATTATCTTACCCCTTTTTGCAAATGTTTGGATTTATTTTAGATTGATTTTAATCTTGTTAACTTATCCCAAGTGTGTGTGTGCTACAAAGTGTTTACTCAAGTATTTTATCAAAAAAATAATGTGCAAGAGTTGTAATGTGCATACAAATAAAGAAACAAGCAATCACACACTCAATCCACAACAAGGGATTTATAGTGGTTCGGCACGATGGCCTACGTCCACTCTTCTAAAACTTACCACTAAACTTAAGTATATTTCATTTAGATTGTCTAATACAATCTAAGTCAAAAACATATAAAACCTACACTATTTGCCCTTGGTAAGCTATTCAACCACAATCGGTCTCTCTAGCAAGTGTGAATCATGGGTGACCCATGATTATATTCGAATTAGAACTTGGGTTGGTTTGGCTTAATGTTACTATGTATCGGCTTGTGGGTAGTAGGAGTTTTTTCCCAATTCATATATCTTCCTTGATTTCCTTTTTCAGTACCAATTGACAAGTTGTACATTAATATATAGAAAGAATTTATTTTTTCCTTAAAAGCCTAGAATATGAGAACTTCTTTCCTTTTCTATATAGGGTTGTGCTATTCCATTCAACGCTCCCAACTTTAATTATTTTACTTTAATCTCTTTTTTTCACGCACCTAAATATATCTTCCTTGATGTCCTTTTTGTAGTATCAATTGACTCTTGTATAGTTTATCAAAATAAAATAAAAATGACGTTAATATATAAAAGGAATTTATCAAGACAATCTTGATTGTGGACATGTCTTTGTTGGGCATGAGTTGATGATGATTGAGAGTAGGGCTGTCAATGAGCAGAGCTAGCACGGTTTGGTTCACCTCAGCTAAGTTTGAGCCAACAATTGAACTCGTTTAGCTAAATGAGCTTGAGTCAAGCTGAGCAGGGTCTACTCCTATGTTTATATTATATATAGATATAGCTTACTTTATTATAGATTTGAATCATCATATCATGTCGTTATATTATTAACTGATTTGATTTATTATAAAAAATGAATTAATATAATTTATAATGACTGTATAATAAATTTGTTTTGTTACAAATAGTGAATAACTTTTCTTGTATTACAACTAAGATATATTTAAATTTTCTTTTATTGGGAAATGATCATTTTTTGTCAAAATTGGTTTGAGTATATGACTTGTACCATAAACTGACGCATGATGTCTTTTTGAAATTGGCCTATTGTTGGACACCTATTTTCTGATTCGGTCTGGTTTCTGTGCACACAATGTATGTACAGGGGCTTGAGAGCACTCACATCATCATTGAAAAGTGATTTACATTTTTTGGGGCATGTGCTTATCACTTTTCAATGCTCTGATGTGAGTGTTCCCATGTTTTTGCACATGTATTGTGTATGGATTTTGCATGCACAGAATTCAGAGTGTTTTTTTATTTGAACACCTTTTTCGACACCTCCTTAACCTTATACATACCACATGACATCCTGTGGTGTGATATTTGTTAAACATGAGTTTAATGGGTTGAGCCGAGCTCAACTGTCAGACTCGTGAGAGTCTAAACCGAGCCTGAGCCTAGTCATTGTAGCTCAGCTCAGCTCGGCTTGTGCCCTCCGATGTGTTGATTGTAGGCAACATCCCTAATGTGTTCATTGTGGGATGAGTTTGTCAGTAATGATATTTTCTTTGGCAACAATGATTAGAATACGTTCGTACCTCTCTCTCTCTCTCTCTCTCTCTCTCTCTCTCTCTCTCTCTCTCTCTATATATATATATATATATATATA
>JAOXJP010076180.1:0-15133 GCA_025762735.1 Platanus orientalis
GGGGAATGAGGCGCGTCGCTTAAAGGGTACGCCCTAGTATTAGATCGAAATAACGTATTTTCAAGATTTATGTTAAATGGTTTAAGTAGGTTTTTAAGGCCGGTTCTCAACTTGACGCCACCCTCCCCACACAACAGAGCAACACAGAATCTCAGCCCTCCACTTCTAAAAATATAACCCAGGCAGGTTTCAAATCCCAATCTCGCTACCCAATTCAACAAAGCCGAAACCAAGGCAAGTCAACTTTGAAAAAAATTTAAAATCCAATATTCAACATCAATTAGGATCTGGACAAAATTAAAAGAAATCCCAAATTTTATCTAAGTTACACCCCCCCAAAAAATAGACTTAGATAAAATTGGTCAAAATTTTGAAATTGGCAAAAATCAAGAGAACATTGAAAATTTCTCAAAATTTCATTAAATTTAAAATCTCAACTTTAAATGCTTTATGCCCTCAAAATGAAGCATTCTCGTTTTTCTTGCAAAACAGTAACATGAACCATCAGCAAAGACAGGGAAATGTAGTCGTGTTTTGTCCTTTCCACTGCACTATGAGTTTGAGAAACAATGACATGTGGTATCTTGATGATAGAAGACAAAAAATAAAAAATAAAACATTATGGAACAAAAACAGCAACAGGATGCGCTTTTTTAAAAGAAGCATATGTGCCACATCGATAAAGTAAACTCCACAAACTGTTTCAGTGTATTGCATCCTCTACCCATAAAATAAAAAAATGCATGTATAAAACAAAAGATCTACCACTTTCTTGCTCAACATAGGCAGTCACCCAAAGCACAACTATAACCAAAATGTGTGATCTTGTAACAAAACCTATAACAGATTCCAAGTTAGTATTATCCAATAGCAAACCCACAAGAAAAGAAATGAAAACCTAATTACTGGAAGCAGCATAAAGCAGGAACAGGTGCTGATGGGATGTGGCAATTGCTACTAGCAAGTATAAAATAAAATAAAGGAGTAATTAATTTTATGATAATTACTTAACAAGGGTATACCTGTAATTACGGCGACCTGTTCGGTATGGGGCGTCTCGGTAAGACATGCGGTCAGTGCTGCGGAACCGCCTGGCCCGTGAAGGGCTCCTGCTGCTCTCTGGACTCATATTGGAAACAGCACCTAGATCAAATATCTCGTAAAAATGAAAGATCCAAAATTACAACTCCAGAAATCCCTGACCTAAATCAACCAATAGCTCCTCTTCCCTGTTTACATCACCACAAAACCAAAACCACTTTACATGAATCCAAGTCTGATCCATAATTGCTCCAATAGAAAATTCACAAATAATTTGAGTCAAATATAATTCAACAATAATCCATACCACGATGAACAGAATAAAACAGAGAGAAAGAGAGAGATGATGATGATGATGATGAAAAATAAGACCCATACCAATATCTTGCTCTCCATCAACCTCACATAATCCTAAATAATCAGTTGCACAGCCCCATAAACCTAAACACCCCACTGCAAACACCAAAAATGGAAGGAAAGCACCTTGTATCTTTGACCAAGGTCCAGAACCCAATCTCCTGCAACCATTATTATGGACCTAGTCTAAATCTTGAATCTAACCTTAACCACTGAAATGCAAATCATCTGTAAAGCTCCTGAGAATGTTGAAGAAAGTTCAGTATAAATAAATGCAATATTCCAAAACTCCTAACCAACCACATCCCCAACAGAAAACCCCAACCCCAGTAAATTTTTAAAATTAAATTACAAAAAAAAAATTGGAGCTAATACAATGGCAGACAGTTTACATTTCACTCCATCAAAATTTTCCTATCTTTAAGTATGGAGTAAAAGCAAGAAGAGAAAAGAAGGACAATTAGAGGTTGCCGAACCTCCAAAAGTTCACTAAGACAATTATTCAACCGAGCATTACAATTTATTAACATAAAAAACATTCAATTAAGAAAATAATTCAAATTTAACTATACCAACAGTAGATCGAGGAGGCATTGAGAGGTTAAGGTGGTGGTGAGTTGTAGACTTGTAGGTATTGATTATGAAAAGATATAGGTGTAATGGTTGGCTGAATGAGTAATTGGTGGGTAAACTTTGGCAGGGTTTAAGAGGAGCTCATTTAAGAAGGTATTGGAACGTGATTGGATTGGCGAAGGATTAGGTGTATGAGATTTTGATGCACATCACAAAGCCAGAGACTCGGACAGTGATAATTAATCCCCCAAACTCCAAGAACACCAGAAATCTAAAGCCGAAACAACCTCTACCGGAGCATGGATCCAAAACCCTAATCCCAAAATTAAACTGATATCAAAATCTTTCGCTTTAACCTCAATTTTGAACCAAAGCTTCACATCAAAAAAATCCATTAAATGTGTTTACATAATCTAGCAAATGAATCATTTTTTTAGCACAACCTGGAGACCCATTCAATCATCAAAAGAAACGAACTTTCGCCATGAACGTAAGGTCACTAAATTAAATATTAAAAAAAGGGGTAAAAATCGAAGCTCCGCTTCACAGAAGAGCAAGACGTACCCAAAAAAAAATCAATTCCTAACGCCTCCGAATGCCGCAAGGGGTCCTAGATGACAGAATTGGTGAAAATAAATAAATGAAATTGTTTGAATGAACTCACCAAAATATTTCTGAAAATCCCTGTGCTCTTAAGAGGGGTTCAAGCGCTCATCCTACTGCCCATCACCTGAAAATTTCAACCCTGCGGCCTCGTAGTGTAACTAGGCAAAAGAGTGTCCACGAGACGGAGTCGGTCATCCCTCATTCGTTTCCCGTCTTTGTCGATCGCCCACGACACATTTAGTAACGGAGCAAATCTTCTGTGACCAAATGAGTGTGACCAATGTGTGACGTACACAATTGGTAGAAACTTTTTGGCATCTACGGTGACAGTAACGATTTGGATGAGTAGGGAGTCAACAAAGAAAAGCACTAAAAATTAGATGAGAACGAATCTTGTGAGAACTGTAAAAACGGCATCAGGATATGGACACATCAGCGCCAAAAAGTGTTAAATGCCCCCCAAAAAAATGCAAATCATTTTTTGGTACTGATGCGTCAGCCCCTCTAGTGCCGTTTTCATGGTTCTCACGAGATTCGTTCTCACATAATCCAAGCCCAACGAGAGACTTTTTTCTTAAATTCTAATACAGATTGTACCAAAGCATGACTTCTTTCTTCTTTTTTGGGGAGCCGTTTCCTCTGCACCACCTTGTGGTGAGCCACAGGGGAGCCCGGACACAAAGGGGGATGGGGTCCATACTGAATAACCCCTTGAACACAAGTTTTGCCCCATGACAATTCTCAAAGCATCTTTAAATGGCTTTGATGTAGGTCTATTTGAACCAAGTTGGTCATGAGAAGGGTTCGAGCCTTGTTTAAAGTTTACAGAACTGAGTCTAAAAGCCTCCAATTGAGCTTGTTTAGCTAAATGATTAACCCAGGCCTAGCTGCACTAAGATCAACTGCTTAAAGCTTGGCTCATTAAGGGTCTTATACATGTATCTAATCCATAGCATATAGATAACTATATTATATAATTACATTTATACATAATATACACATAACTTGTTAAATATAAGCTGTTAAGTATGTTTCAACGAAGTTATGTTTATAACCATTACAAGCAAAATTGGCTCATGGACTATTGGGCTTTTAGCTTTGGGCCTGAAATAGTAAACTGAAGCCAAGCTTACCTCAATCTTAATAAGCCTAACATGAACTTGACACCTCAAGCAAAGCCTGAGCTGAGCTGGGCAAAGCTTGACTCAGCTCAACTCATTAACACCTCTAATAGTACAATGGATCCAACTCATTCCGGGCACATATCAAAATAAGGCCTTGGGGCCAACACCTTAAAAAAATGTAAGGCCAATGCACCTAGCAAAGTATTTTTGGCATATTAATATTTATCCCGTTTGTATTACTGAAATGACCTTGTTTACCAAAAGAAATGTGCTTGATTTTTTTTAAGGTGTCCTGAGTTAAGCTTCTGTAAGGATCCTCTTCTGTTCACTAGATTTAGGAGATGGGAGATTGCATCCACTTCCCCCTTGTATACGCTAACCTCTGCTGAGGGTCAAAGGGGTGAATACATCAGTACTGAAAGTGATTTACACTTTTTGGAAGACGTGTAAATCACTTCTGGCGTGTGTTTAAATATGCAAAGAACTAAAATCGGTTTTCTTTGGTTATTGCACTCAATCATGTTGCTCTGTTATTCCTTTTTTTTTTTTTTCCCATATTCAATCCATTTCTTTCAAATTCTGAATTTCTAATATGAACCCTGCCCCCGTATGAGTGCTTGGATTGATCCTCAATGTCTTGTAGGACACCTCAATTTAGCAAGTTTAGCAACTTGTACCAAAAAAGAGAGTTCAACAACACAACCGCTCCGGTGAAGATACATGTGCCAACAAGAGATAATAATTTGTGTTCAAAACTTCCTTAAGAACTCTTGCAATAAATTTAAACTGGTCTCTTCTTTCTGATTTGGGGACTCATGGTTAATCTTTTGTGATAAAAATCTACTAACCTATGAATTTACATGTCTCGTAATGAGTGGAAGAAAACAGAACAGGGGAGCTCCTTCAATCTTTTGGATTAAAAATTAAAAAAAAAAACAGCTCAAAATGTCAGAAGCTCAAGGCAAAACTTGCTGCAGATCTACCCATGTCTTGGTGATATTGGAGTATACCCTGAAGGACCAAAACTGTGCTTTCTCAGAATCAATGGAACTGGTGGGTCTATGAGGCCATTTTATCTTCAGCCTCAGATTGACCTTGCTATGACCATTGTATATATAAATGCAAAAGAGGTACACTGGCATTCAATAGAGCAGAAAACAGCAACTGGCCTGCTTGCTACCTTACAGATAAATTTCTTTAATAAATCAATCTTCTAGGAGAAGGTCCATGGTTTACACTGGTCAAACTTCAAAGCCATTTCGTCAAATACCCAAGTGACATTGCAATACTTAGCAATACCACTTCCTACCCTTGTGTCTCACAGCATATGTTTCAATGGTGAAACACCCATAAAAATGCAAATTAAAGAAAAATTAACGAAGTCACAAAATACGTCGATCGGAACGAAATGTAGGCATTTTCTATTGAAGACATGTAAAAACAACCAGCAACATCGGAATTCAGAATCAACAACAGTCGACGCCCATTAATCTCCTGGAAAGAAGAGGGAAAACACACAAAGAAATGTATTAACCGCCGAAGCCGTAAAGAGTCCTTCCCTGCCTCTTCAGAGCGTAAACGACATCCATAGCGGTTACAGTCTTCCTCCTTGCGTGCTCCGTGTAGGTCACAGCATCGCGAATGACGTTCTCAAGGAAGATCTTAAGAACCCCTCTTGTCTCTTCGTAGATGAGACCACTGATCCTCTTAACACCACCTCTCCTTGCAAGGCGGCGAATCGCAGGCTTCGTGATGCCCTGGATATTATCTCGCAAAACCTTCCTGTGACGCTTCGCTCCTCCTTTGCCCAAACCCTTACCGCCCTTTCCACGACCAGACATTTTCGAATTGGCTTCTTGGAATTCTAGCTAGGGTTTCTGATGGCGGGCGCTTGGTTTGCTCTGGATTTCAGGGTTTTTGTTTTGATGGATGAGAACGAGGAATCGAGTGCGGTTTTATAGATGGAGATCTTGAATTCGAATCTTAGCGGGCTTGGCGCTCACTCGATTTTGATGTTTAATTCGCGGGTGAGAAGGTCGATCCGCGTCGTGAGGTTTTGTTCATTTTGAGTCGTTGATCGACTTTGAATCTACGGTTTATGTGTGCAATGGCTCTCGTTGCAGGTTATGCTTTTCTTTTGTATGATAACGCAAGTGAGTTCTAAAACTCTCGGAGTCGGGTACCTCGGTTAGACTCTCCATATGGAGAGAGACATTTGGTTTTAAAATAAAAATAAAAGCAAGGGTTCTTAATTATCTATTGATATGAATTTATGAAAACCAAAAATAAAATAATATTTTATTTATAAATCTATAAAATAATACATTATATGTATATGTATATAATAGCATATATTCAACAATACTTTTTTTAACAAATTTTATAGAAAATTATGCATCGTATCCAAATTATATTTTTCTTTTTCTTTTTTAAGTTTCTAATTATTTTATGTTTTATATGGTTTTCATTGGTTAGAAAAGTTCGTATACAATACCCAAACCTGCTAAATACATGCTAGAAAGCGACCAATACACTTGGATGTGTTCCACTTAAAAGATTGCACGATAATAATAAAAATAAAAGATAAATACTATGTATAATAGTTAAAAACCATTTTATCTATAGGAGGAAATGTTTAATGACCATTTTTTATAAGAAAATTTTATTAGTAGAAGGGATAAGGCATTCCTGAACAACAAAACAGGGCCCTAACAGCAAAAATGCAAAACAAGGGAGGGCTTATGGGATTACAAAGTTAGCCCAGCCCAACTTTAACTCCGCAATGGAGATATTTAAAAAAAGGAGACCCACAACTACCATGTACCCATCTATATACTATATATAGGATGGTTATGAACAATTGTCAAAAAATCTCTTATTTTTCCTATCCATGGAAAATTGTTGACACCCACATCATTCAAATCCTCCTAGTTTTACCACACCTCTTACCAATGCGCCATTGCTCAAAAAAGGTCTTTGGCACAGTTTGGGAAGACCCATTTCATGACAATGTCAGAAAGCAACATAGACCACGCTTCAACAAGAAGGGTAATTGAAGAGAATATGTTCAATGGACTCTTTTGCATTGTAACAAAAGTAACACATATTAAAATTCTCACTCTTGACCATTTGTAAAGTAAAGGTTGAAATTTAGTTAATAGATGTGTGATGTACCTAATAGAGGAGGAATCGGTGGATTACTTACTTGCTCATTGTGTTTTAGCACGCCGGATTTGGGGTTTTTTCCTTCTTCGTCTTAATATTTATTGGTCATTTCCTTCTCATTTTTGTGATTTGATTTGAAAGTGGTGGATCATGACTTAGAGGGTTTATCTACAATCATTTGGTCTTTCCTAACAGGGGCCATCTGTTGGGCTCCTTGAAGGAAAAGAGCGCTAGAATCTTAGAGGGCAAGACGAGAAGCATGGATGAGACCTCTCTTTATATTTATAAATCCCTATTTTGACTGGATCTCTGTTGGGGAGGAGTTTGTTGATAGGGAGTGGCATTATGTACAATGTGATGAGTAGTGGTTTTTGGTTATTTGTTTGGCTTTGTATGCTTTTGTCTACTTCTTGTTTTTGGCCTATCATCTTTTTATTGAAAGCTTCTTTATGTGTTTCTTTTCTTTTTTCTTTTAATAAAGTTTTACCTGCTTACCTCTCAAAATAAAATAGGAAGAGATATACCCCTTCTTTAATTATCAATAATCAAAATCATACATTGAAGGGTTTTCCATAAAAAGAAAGTCACCTTAGAAGGAGCTTTACTCAACCATATATTCTTCCAAGGATAAGAGACTCCTCGTCTAGAGGGGAGATGCTTATAGCATAATGTTCACCCACAAGGGTCCACACATGTATATCCTCGTTTTGGATGCAATGATGATTGTGGTTAAGAAAATCAATAATGATAATCATATTCCCCTATTTCTCAATCACTAAGCTAACGCCGGAGCTAAACATTCCAATTACCATTATCCTTCTATATACACTAACTATCAGCTATAAAGGTTCCTTTATTTACTACCATGTTAAACATAGTGGGGAATTCAAGTCTCGAAGATCTTAGGCAGCACCAAATGTCATCCCAAAAACGAATATTTCTTCAATTGTTGACCTTTATTCCACTGGTCCCTTTGACTGGGTTGTCCATGGCCACAATGCCTTTCCAAAGGCTAACCCCATGAGTGGTATATACTTTATTATTAGCCATAGAGGTTCCTTTGTGTAAACCATTCATTGTCTTTTTTATTATTATGCTTAGTTGATAAACACTTTGTTAATCACTCAATAAAAGTTAGATCCTAGGAATAATCAACCCTTAACCCAAGAGAAAAGGCAAACAATGAGTGGCACGTTGAGGGACAATATAAGATACAATGAGAAATGGATCCCTCATTTGCCAAACATATTAGACGTTAATCGAGATACCTCTATTTGATGGATTGGCCTCTTTACTGGCATGCCTAGTTTTAGGAGGGACTAAGATGCCAACATCTATTTTCCACTATATCAAAGTTTCCATGATCATTATTACTCTAATATAACCTAGCCCATAAACTATTTTAACATTTTATCCGAAAAGTTGAGTGATGCCAAACTAATGAATCCTCTATTGTAAATTGACTTCTAATAATGCCTTTAGTTGCATTACACTTCTTTTTTTTGTGGCAATATGTTGCTCACGAATCTTTAGGTTCCATGAGTAGTCAACCCTATTTACGATGTCCAAAACTAAAAAGACCTCACAACTTTAAGGTTAGTTGATTGGAGTTTAAAATTCAACAATGAGGGGATCCATGCATCTTCCCAAATATCTACATTGGCACCGTTTTCGACTATCTAACAGTGGTTTTTTACGAGCACCCCCCTACATTTCATAATATGTTTTTATCACTAGGATACCCACAATTTAGTCTTAGATGTTAGGAAAGATCTAGACTGTGTTTTTTTAGAGGTAATTGCCCGAAATAAGATAATATGCAAAAAACACCGTAGGAAATGGTGGTAATGTAAGGTATGAAAATGTCATATTCTTATTCCAGTTATTGTTTGATTACAGGAAAAATGGCATCAAATTGAAATTAAAATTTAATTTTCAACTATTCGAATGCAACAAGATTATGCACATCTCTATTGAAATAAGTCTCAAAGAGAACTTAATCCCTATTTTGGTTGCTTAAAAAAAGGAGTTTCTCAAGAGAAAGTACACATGAAAGCCAAAATTTCCATATGGATACTTTGAGAAACCAACACAAAAATTGAATATTTTATTCACTAAAGCAAACTCAAAGCAACATTCACTCCCACTGTATATGTAATTCATACAAAAATAAACTAAAATGATGAATATATCAAAGCCTTTTCTCCACCAACGAACTTCAAAAACTTGCAAATAAGATTAATTACCACAATCCTAAATCACCACCACTGTGGCGCTCCAAAACCAATACCAGTAGGGCCATGAATTTCGGCATGAGATTAACACATTCATTTACATTGCTTACAACTTTTTGTTTTTTGTTCCTTTTTCATTAATACATAGCGAAATTGCACTTTTAAACCTAACCATGCCAACCTCCCAGTGCTCTAGTGGCTAAGGCAGTTGTCTTGCATAGGGAAGACTCAGGGTCAAGTCCCTGGAGGGGAGGTGGGGTGACCAGTGCAAAGTGGTGTCGCCTGCTCGGGTTCATGAGTTCGGTTATGGCTAGTTCAGGCCAGTCTCACTCCAAAGCGGCTGATAGTGAAGGCTCATGTGGGGTTATACCTAAAAAAAAAACCCTAACCATTCACAAAAATCTTACCTATATAAAAATTTCATATTTCATAAACCATAGTCTAACATTCTCGTTAAACTAACTGAAAGTCAAATAACAAATCTAAATACTCAAATCCACAAACTTGTTACATATTTGAATTTAAAACTGAAATAACTAAACTAAATTAAATAAAGTCTATAACTGAAATAACTGAATCAATGTCTCGTGACATAAAACAAATCCCTCTAGAACTCTAATCCTCTCTATGTAACCAATATGTAGCTACTTCCTCATCACATGTGGCATCAGTTTGGGGTAAGCTTGATACACTCAATAAGAAAACAATAAACTAAAGAAGCACGGGATTAAAACTTAGCACAAATAATAAAAAACAAAGTAGATAGTTGTTTAACAAATTACAGAACTGAATAGTCTAAACATATAATAATGGCAAAACATATACTAAACTGGAAACAAATACATGTGAATGGTACAAAACAAAAAAGAAGATAATAAAACAGATACATGTAAACAAAACTAAACAGATAAATTTGATGTTTAAACCAATACAGATAATAGTTACACCATTCAATCCCTGGTGAAAAGGGTCAAACACATCATTTAATCCCCGATGAGAAGGGTTCAACACATCATTTAATCCCTAATGAGAAGGGCCAGACACATTATTTAATCATCGATAAGAAGGGTCAGACACACCATTTTATCTCCAGTGAAGAGCTTGACGATTCACACCATAAACCAGGTGTGATGAGTATCATCATATATCTCTATTGATGACAAAGGGTGGCTTATAAAATAAAACAATATCCAATAACATACAAAACATATGACAAATAATAGCAGAAAGTAAATAGATTCATAGTAATTTTAAACTAGAGACGTTTGACCCACCTAAGCACATAACTATAGAACATCTTTACAGAACTACAAAATTGGTGAGAATAGAAATTCCTTTAAGACTAAGCACTTTCTTCTACAGATTAGAATTTTCAATAACTATTGAAGACATATAACATTCAGATCTGAAAACATGTAGGGATCTTATAAAACAAACAAAATTTGTCTCTAAGATCCTAAGAAATCAAAACTCAAAACCGAGATTACTTGCATTCATTGAAAACAAAAAATCATTTCTAAAACAATGATTTCAAAACCTTAAATGGATTAAAACTTGAAGCAAAATGATTGTTATACTTTATAGAACAGAAATCAAAACAATCTAAAGCCTAGGAAAATTTCAAAACAAAACATGGTGTTTGCGTGTTATTGCAAACCCCAAAATCTTCTTTGAAAACAATAGTTCCTAGCTTAAAAAATCTTTAAAAATCTTAGTAGATATTTGCAAAACAATTAACTATTGTAAAATCCAAATTGCTTTACTCTTGTTTTACACAAGAAGTAAGAAAACAATTAACTATTGCAAACCCCAAATTTGCTTTACTATTGTTTTGCAAATATCTATTATGATTTTGCGTGTGTTCTTACTTCTCGTGCAAAATCGTTCTTAAGCTTTCGTTCTTCAAAAAAAATCCCAAAAATTAACTATTGTAAAACCCAGTTTTTCCTCTTCATTTCGTTTTTGATCTCTTCTCAAGGGATTCTACAACAAATTAGGTTGAGCTTGGTCCCTTATATAGACCCACACAAAGACCAAAACAAATTAGAAACCCCCATAGCAGGAGGGTTGTGAAACGCAACTTTCACGTTCCAATCTGGAATAGGGCGATCGATCGGGGGGTGCCCGATCGATCGAGCTTCCTGATTGATCGATCAGCCAGGCCGATTGATCAAGGGTCCTCCCAATTAATCAATCTGGAGCCCATGTTTTCGAATTATTTTTACCCTTGCCCACTAAAACCCTTATAACTTGTTTGTTTGGGGTCCGTTTTACTCGTCGTTTGTTTTGTTGGACTTTAGACTTTTGTGTTTATCCAATATAATAAAGTTTGCTCATGGATTCTTCGTATGTTTTTGTTGGTGTGTCTTTAAAGTTGTGACAATTTATAGATCAATACATGTGCATTTAAATTGTTATAAGTGTGTGCGGGACATATACAACATGTGTGTACGATGTGGGTGAGACACGTGTGTAAAATACGTGCGAACATGTGTGGGGTGTTAGAACCACCCCATTCAAATTTCTCAATTCATAATTTACTTTGTTCCTTGTTAGCTTTAAACTCTTAGAAATCTCCAAAAATATCAAACCCCAATAAACTAGATGATCTATCTCTACCTAATCCAAGTGCACTCCTCCCCATCCTTTTTTTTTCTTCGTCAAAACACATGAAGATTTATATAATTTCTTATGTTTTTCCCTGCTTAAATAGTGAGAGAAATAGATACCACAATTTTCCTTGACAAAATTTTGGCAACATCTCCCCGTAAATGGGACTGTTCATATATATATATATATATATTAGTCCTCCTAACAATTGCTCATCCATCCATCTATAAAAGAAAAAGAAGCAAGTAAAACAATCACGTAGTGTATATAATACAACATTGGTCTCCAAAAGGATATACGGTGACTCAACATATACATGAGGTGGAAAAGTAATACATATAGAGCCACTCTACACAGATACTCTAAATCCTACTAGACACTCCTCTATAACAACTATACATTCAAAAATTGTCGGATATCTGATGATGACTGTGCTTTCCATTGCGCTTTACCTTGGCTACTTGCCTTTACTATGATTTTTGAGGATTCCACTATTTAAAAAAAAAAAAGTTGTTTAATAATCAAGGGTGAGCTCCATTAGCCCTGTAACAAGATTCTACATTCCACAATTTATAGTATCACACAATAACATGTAAATCGTTAACAATAATAATAAGATATTTACATTTTAAGAGACATCAATCTAAATAGTATTTTGTAACAATTGACATGCCAATATATCACATGCATGGAATGCAATGCATGATTTCAAACCTGGCATCCTCAGGTGTGGAAGAAGTATCACAATGCTGATTCTGAAGCTCATAAATAAAATAAATCACCTTACAATGGCAATGTTAGGTGAATAACAAAAGTGTGAATCATAATATGATCATGTAACTGATGTATGAGCTGTATCTCACACAATAATCGCATATACTACTATTTGAATGTAATGCCAATCACAATACAACTGTCGGTATCATAATGTACTCATATACATGCTATATATGAATCCCGCTTGGTGGTGGCCAACCACTTAGGGAGCGCTGAACACATACGGAGATTTTTTTTGTGTATCAATTCACAAGAATGGGCAGTAACCAATAATTACACCTTCTGAACCTCGCTTGGTGATCTCCTTACAAGAAGTCAGTTGGGCAGCTTTGGATGCATCCATAGGGTTCCTTCTACGCTCACTACGCAGGGATAGGCTAACTTTGATGCATCCACCAAGTCGCACCGGCCCGAGGCTTAACCCAGGGAGCACCATCCGATCATGGATCTTTTCTCAACAAGGGGCATCACTCTTAGAGTGGAATCACGATATATATGTATATCGTTGCCACATAACATGGGCTACAACCATCTTAGATACATGTACATAAAGGTTCTACTACCATTTTGCATTGTCAGGATCAAATATACATGAAATGCATACCCAATGATGATGCACATAATCATATTTAACAACAAGGATTAAATCATGTAGAACTTAGTCAATAAATGATAAGGAAGCTGATATCAATCAATATGACAACAATGTAACCACTTTTATCAATTGATAACACATTTCAGAATTTAAGTATAACTTCAAAACAATCGACAAGTACATCAATAATATGTACCATACAGGTATCTCGTGAAATTGCAAATGATAGTTCGGGTAATTCATAAAGGAGCAATCACTAGAGCATGATGCCATTTAACAGTCTTATATGAAGTTCGTGTATTTTGTATACATCATTTTTATATCTCAATTTCATATGTCATTCCAAATCAAGCAAATATTCAAAACACATCATATCATGTCTATTAATACCCAAGTACCCATCATTATGCACAGGATTTAACAAGAGGGTGTTCAGATTCACTATAGCATAACCACATATTCATGAATTTTTAAAAGAGACACAAATAACTTTTTTTTCTAAAATTTTTTAGTCTCTAACCCATACTTTTTTAATCGAAATAATTATGACAAACTTAAATTATTAATTCTATTAGTTGTCTAAAATGTTGCATCGATGTAATTTCCCAATAGCCAAGTTATGGGAATATAAATTTTTACATTCTTATCCTAGGAGAGAGTTATGCGTTATTTATTTATTTTGGTTAAGGGAACAACGCTAGGATGAGCAAGGATGGATTTTTGCATTTTTATTCGATAAATTGTAATATATGGATCAAAATTGTAGACCTATCAAAATTAGTTTCAAAATCAAGTAGTCTTTCATGTTCCTTCTCATACAACAATCATGTTCAAATACTTATGGAATGTTCTATGAACAAGCCAAAATTAAAACCATAAATTAGAGAAGGTAGAATCCCCCTACCTATTTACACGTCCTTTTACAACAGAGGAACCTCTCTTCTCTTTCTCCCTTTCTCTTCTTTGAGTTTTTCTCCTCCGCACAACGCCCCCCCTTGGTCCTTCTCGACTCTCTGAGTCGGTTGAACAAAAGGGGATAAAAACCCTCTTAATCAGTATTATTTTACTTATTTTTTTGTCCTCAAAATACCCCCGAGGAAAAATAAAGAGCTTTACAAACAATCATAACCTCAGTCCATTCCTTATGAAGCTAGTTCAGACAAGGTTGCCTCTAGCGATGGCTCGAGTAGAGTGTTGGATTCACAATCTGAGTTTCAAAGTCATTCGAGCAATGTGCATAATAGGGTGAATTGGGATTGGAGTTGGTGATGAGAGCGAATTTCTGTACCCACTCATTGACAACGATTGTGAAGACGATCGTTGGGGCCCTGCCCAATTTCCTTCCCTTTCCCCTATTTTTCCTACCAAAATGGTTGGATTAGGTAAACCAGTGTTTGTTGGAAGAAATGGGAAAGGTTGGAAAATATTAAAATTCCAACAGGGTTATCTCAAGTTTTCATATGTGGTATCCCATGCAACAGGAGAATTAGAGGTTTCTCAGTGGGAAAAAAAATAATGACGGTTTCCTCGAAAACCTCAAGGTTAGACATTGTGGGCCTCAGATTTTGCATGACGGGTGAACTTCTTAGAAAAAGGGTTCACTCATCATGGGCTTAATCCAAGATGACAAGGAGTTGCCACTAGTCATTTTTAAGATGTGATTGGACATTTATTTTTAAAAACAAAATCATTTTAAAATCATTTTATTTTTTTGAAATATTTGACTCCATTTTGGCGGGTCTATGTAGAGGCTTCTAGATAAGCAGTTCGGTTATGGACCAAGGAAGGTGTTAGCCACCCTAGTCCACCCGCATACGCAGTTATCTATTTAAACCGGTTCAACTCTAGGGTCTGTTTTCTATTTATGGTGAGTGCATTAGTGCATCTAATTTTTAAAATGTATCATGCATGTGTAAGTGAGTTACCATACTAGTATTGTATATGTGTGACATGAGTATACAAAATAAATTATCTAATGAAGAATTTATCATGTTGTTCTATAGTGAAGGATAAAAATTCAAATGACAGAAAAAATAAAAAACTATTTGAAA
>JAOXJP010076201.1:0-15133 GCA_025762735.1 Platanus orientalis
GCCCAAAGCTAGTGGCCTGGGGAAAGAGGTGCATGGAGAATAAAAGTGTGTCCGATTCTCTTCCTGACCAACACAAGGTTTATGACTTACTAGTGCATCTCAGGAAGAAGTGGTTTGGGATAGAGTAAAGGTGAGGAAACTGAGCAAACAAGAAACAAGACTACATTCCACTTTTAAGTTTCTGTTGAGTTTGTGCTTGCCTGTCTCTATATTCCGATAGTTATCATTTTGTGACTTAATTTGTTTTTCCTCAGATCATCATCATCATCATTATCACTGTAATAATTATAATAAGGGGAGTTAGTCTATGGTCCAGCTGAGACAGATGAATCTTTACCACCCCGTTTAGGGAAACGTCAGAGCACGACAAGTGTCCTGGCAAGTGGTAATTGTGTCAATACATATGGGTCATGGACGGTGTGCATGTTTATATTTTTATAATTTGTAGATTGATTTCAATCTCCATAGTACATAATAGATAATTTACACCTAATGATAGTTTACGGTAAAATTTCTAGAGATCATTTGTGTTTATAGAATGGTTCTAAAAGCCTGGATCTATACTTTCCTCGATCGGCCTTTTGGCTAGGACGATCTAAATAAATTTTCAGATTTACAGTTAAGCTTTGCCGAATAGAAGAACTTAAGAAGGTTGGCAAATTAACTAGCCATACCCCACCTTGTACTAGCCTCAAGAGGATACGTGGCCACCTTTTAGATTGTCAGATAGACTCAGCAGCCATACCCCACCTTCGTATTGGCATGAATCCCATCTGACACCAACTGACATTCAAGCGACAGGCCCTTGATGATTGAGAGGTTTATACTTATGACATCTTGTATATTTTTTTTTTGGTAAATAGGAATTATTTCTTAAGAAGAAGCTAGTCAGGGGCAGAGCCCAAACAATTACAAGAGTCATTTAACAACTTGATCCAGGGGGGCGGGGGGGCGGGGAGATGTTCATTCCGTCGACACCGTCAAACTAGAAGTAAATGATGCTAATAGGTACGTCAGAGAGTTCGCAGACCACTTCACCCAAAAAAGGAAATACTACCAAAGCCTCTAGCAAGGTTCTTACAGTAGTCCTAAATAATATATTTAATCGTCTAATCACAAGAGTCCAAACTATCCACTAGAGATTTGATAACCACTGTGCTATCTCCTTCCAAGACAACGTCCATCGTCTCCAAGGAATGGAGTTTAAGAAGACCGAATCTAGCTGTCATACATTCAGCAACCAAGGTCAAAGGTGAGATAAAACCTAGCTTCATCAAGAAATACAGAAAGTGTCTCCGCTTGTCACAAGCAACACCACCCAACCCAACAAGGTTAAATTGTGGAATAAAAGAAGCATCATCATTTATATTTATGCAGCCAATTGGGGGGGTGGGGGGAGGGGGCACTCCAA
Organism: Platanus orientalis; assembly: GCA_025762735.1. NCBI lineage: Eukaryota > Viridiplantae > Streptophyta > Magnoliopsida > Proteales > Platanaceae > Platanus > Platanus orientalis. Next base: position 1,412 of record JAOXJP010076201.1, read on the forward strand.
TCCCCCTCTTTGAGCTCAAGATCGTTGTTGGACTCATTAAGGAGCCTATAAAAAAATGAGAGGATATTAGACATACAAGGGATCTTTAAAAAAAAAAATGCATTACGAGCTTTTCATATATTCTAAGACAAAATAACAATAAAGTAATGGTTTCAATCTTATCCTCTTTAGAGTCAAAAAGCAACATTAAACCAATTAATAAACCAAGAAGAGAAAGACACATTTATGTTATGCTCAGTCCTAATGTAAAGATAAGAAGCAAACTAAACTTTGGAGATGGAATTATAAAAAAAAAAAAGACAATGCTTAGGGGATTCCATAGCTTCATTACAAAGACTACATAAGGGACATATCTCAATATTTTTTCATTTTATGATTTACTTTGGTAGGGATCACATTCTTACAGGCTTTCTAAATAAAAGTATTCAATTTTTTGTGGAATGGATAGACCCCAAATCTTAATCTGTGGGATCTGGGTATCACTTGCATGGGGGGAGGGGGGAGACGGGGAGGTATAACACCCCACACATGTTCAAACTTATTTCGTAGACATGTCAAACATGTGTCGCACATATGTTTTACTCATGTTCTGCACACACTTAGAGGATTTAGATGTCTCTGTAATGATCATAAAACTTGTGAAACTTTAGAAAAAAACCTATATAAATTTAAGAAGAATTAGTGAGAAAACTGTATATCATTAGAAATGTCTTGAAATATATTTTCCAACATAACAAATGGTGAGTGAATAAGAGATTATTAGATAAAGTTATAATTATTTTCCCATAAGGTGTCTGTGTTAACATACCAACAAATTTGAAGTAAATTTAAAGTTAAACCTGTAACAAACCTAAATAAATTACCTAGCAAATTATATACCAATGTAAATCTCTTGAAGTCTATTTTCCAATGCAACAAATGAGGATCAAATCTGAGTTTTTTAGAGAAAGTTATGAGTGTTTTAGTTTAAAGGGGTCAAATCTGAAAAATCTGGAAAATGGCTTCGACCTAATCCGGATTGAACCAAACTTAGCAGATCGATTCAATACTTACCGGATCGATCTGATTGTGCAGTGTTCTCCAGAAAAGTGCCATGAAACATGGCGAATCGATCAATATCCCTTCGGATCAATCCGATTTCAGGAGAAACAAAAATTTTAGGTCTAAAAACTTTCAATTTTAACTCGATTAGGGTGCTACTTTACTTAGGATTCTTGTGAGATCTATACAATGGATAGAACTCGACCTAAGAACGAAAAAAGGAAGAAGAACAAGAGATAAAACTAGGTTTTGAAGGATTTTTTTGGAATTTTTATAGAATTTGAAGCTAAAGATTGAATTTGCAAGTAAATAGGTAAGAAAATATGTAAACTATCTCTATTTTACATTTCAGGTTCTTAGATCCATGCTAATCTTGTTTTGTAAAAGATTTTGATCATTTTTTTTTATTTTGAATTATTTAAGTGCTTAAAACCTATGTTTTGCAATAAAAAAACATGTTTTGTAAGAACACTGGTAAACTTTATTTTGTTTTCATTCTCTTAGGATCTTAGAGTGGTATAATCCGTGTTTTAAATCTTTTTTGTAATATTTCATTCATTCTTTATAAAATAGCCATGTTTTGAAGGAAAATCCAGAGTTTTTGAAAGAGGATTTTGTTTTTAAAAGCTAAATAGCTAATCTATGATTTGTTTTGAAACTGAATATATTCTTAAAAGTATTTGCCTTCTGTTTTGCAAAGGATCCAACATGTTTTAATTCTGATTTGTATTGTATAGGTTCTTAGTGTTCTTGAATCTCTGTTTTTTCAAAGAAAAGTATTGATTTCATCTATCATTGATAAAATTTCCAAAGAATAATGTTTATGAATAGATTTGCAATGTTATTCAAAAGATCATCTACAGCTTGTACTTATGTGGATCAAGCAATCTCTATTATGTTTGTTTTGAATTAGTTATTGTAAAGAATTTGTATATGACAGTTATTTGTTTTGATTGAAACTATAAGAGAATGATATGTTCTGTTATAAAGCCACAATGCCCATCAAGGGAATTTATTGATGGAACCCACATCACCAGGTATATGGTGCGAATTGTAATATGGATCCTCAATACTAACTCAATTGGTAGTAGTAACCCACCTTATCGAGTATATGGTGTGAATTGTTCTAGCCCTCTTCACTGAGGTATAAATGGTGCAAACTGTTAAATGTATTAACTTTGATATCAGTTATATGTTATGTTCTATTTCAACTATGATATGATATCTATTTTTGATCTATTTTGATTAATTAAAAGTATATTATTCATATTGTTTTAAGTTTTGCACATGAAGCTGTATTTTTATAATGTGATTAATATTGTTAAAAGAATGATTTAAGTATTGTCTTGTTCCGTCTATAGATTAGAATATGTGAAAACTATTTGTTTTATATTTATGAAATCGTGTTAAGTCATAATCCAATGTTTCCAATAGTTTACCTGTTTTCTTATTAAGCATGTTAAGCTTACCCCAAATCGATACACAGATGGACTATTGCTATAAGACATTGAGATTTTGTTTTCAGTTAAATTTAGTTATTTTAGTTTATTGAAAGTGATGTAATAAAGTAGTGGATTTTAGTAGTTGGTTTATTATTTGATTTTTGTTAATTTCTGGCTATAGGTATTTGGTTTGAAATGTCAGAAATATAGGTTTATGGACTATTGTTATGGATTCTGAATTTATTTATAGGTTAAACTTGTGGGAATGAGATAAATGGTTATGATTAATGGCTTATGATTGATGTATTATTCTGCTACATATGAATATGAAAGTAAATGAAAAAGACAAAAAAAAATTATAGGAGATTTATGTGTTAAGTAATGAATGTGTTAATGTCATGTGTTGAAATTCATAGCCCTTTTAATATAGGTTTCAGGGTGCGACAGAGTTGGTATTAGAGCTCTAGGTTTGAGGTTCTATAGACTTATATGATAATGCTCTAAGTTTTAGATTTAAAAGACAAACACTTAAGGTCTAGAAACAATCAGAACTAGAAACCATAGGAGAAGAACATTAGAACACTAAAATGAGGTCTGAGAAACATTTAGAATTTAAAGATGATATGATATGATTTGTTTTTTATAAAGTCTGACATTTTTTAGGATCATTTTATTATTTTAAGAAATCTGATATTGAGTTTATTTGATTATTTTTATAAAAAGAAGCCACCTTGTAGGTCTACCATTTTTATTGATCAAGCTAAAGTTGAGGACCATAATGAAGCATTTAGAGTTATTACATAGCTAGTTGATGTAGTGCAACACCATGTGACTACTAGAGACATGAGTGTTAAGCATGAAAATAGCGTAGTAGAGCAGTTAGAAGGATGGGGCTATATGAATTTACGGGTTCCTCGAACCCATTGGAAGCAGAAATATGACAAATGTAGTTAGAAAATATATTTGATGTAATAGGTTGCACTAAGGTTTAAAAGGCCTCTTTTACAACATTCATGTTAAAGGGAGAAGCTAAACACTAGTGAAGAGCTACTAAAGAGACTTTACCACTAGAGGAAGGTGAAACACTCACTTGGAGCGTCTTACTCAGAGCTCTCCGTAACTATTACTTTCTGCGTAGTGTTCAGGATGCGAAGGAGATGGAGTTCATGGAACTCATAGAGGAAAATAGGACAATATTGTAATATAAGGCCAAGTTCATGGAAATGACCAGGTTTTCTCCCCACTTCTTTGGTGATGATGAAAGAAAGGCTATGAAATTTCAGAGAGCTAATGTGGTTGAGACTACTATGGTGGTTGAAAGTGAAGGTGATGAGCTACAACAAATTTGAGATCAGGGAAAGAAGCATCCTAGTTATGATTAATTCAGAAAGCCTAATGACAATACCAAGACTTTCAAGAAGGTAGTGACTGAGACCAGGACCGCGCAGAACAGGGTTGCTTTCCCTCACTGTGGAAAGACGCATGTAGGTGTGTGCCACTTAGAAACAGACACTTGTTTTATATGCGGAAAAATAGCCATGTGATTAGAGATTGCCTAGTGATGAAGGATGATCAAGCGGCCAAGCCTACTGATGGGATGCCGAGACCAAATATTTAAGGGTGTGTCTATGCGGTGATGTGAGATGATAGAATAAGGGTTTAGGCCCGATGATATGATATTTTATTTATGTTTCATAGTTAGACAACAAACTTGAGATATGTTACATTTATAGTATTTAGAATTTGTAATATTGACTCATGTTAGCCTTTACTTGGATATGGAGTTGTATTTACTTTGAATTTTGTATAGACTTAATTGCGGTTTAAATTCTATTGTACTTAGATTTGGATCATTGATATTATCTATTATGCTACACTTGACATGATAAAGGGTAAATGAATGAGCAATCCAATGTTTTAGATGAATGGGATATGGTTTGTATGTATTATTAGTAATATTATGCCATGATATGTATATGGACAATTAGATTTAAATGGATAAAAAGAAAAAAATATATTAAATTTTTATGGAAAGTGACATGTGAAATAGTATCGTACTCCAAAAATGGGATCTCTCCACCATGAGATACGGGTTTAGGGTGTGTCATCCAGTGTCACAGATTTGGATTTGGATTTAAACCACGGCCTATAAATCCGGGTCATGATAATAGTAATCTTGGATTTCATGTCTAGCTATTTGAAGCTAGGGTGAGAATAGCACTGGCCAAGAAGGGGATCAAATACAAATACAAGGAAGAAAACTTCCCAAACAAGAACTCTCTGCTTTTGAAAATGAACCCAATTTATAGAAGATTCTTGTTTTAATTCAAAATGAAAAACCCTTATCCAAGCCCCACATCATTATTGAATATATTGACTAAAGCCGTGTTTTGCAGCCACCAGTAATAAAATCATTTCATTTTAAATTCCCAAGTCTTTTGCTGCAATAATGTGATGGTTGAAAATGAACTCAATTTTTATTTTATTTTGGTAATAAAAAATGAACTCACTTAGATTCACGTTGATTTGTTAATGGATTGATTTTTAGTCATCACCAAAATATGAATGGTTATAAATCATTTTATTTTTGTAAAAATTCTAAGATGACTTTATTTCTAATTTTTAGTTAACAAATCAATATAAATTTGAATGAGTTCATTTTGAATCATCACCTTAAGGTTAAAAAATGCTTTGGGAGTTTAAAACGAAATGATTTCATTACAAGTGCAACAACAACAATAACAATAAAATAAAATTTATTATATCTGTAGAGGTTTAGAGGTCCTTGTCAATGGAGAATAGGAAAGAAGTGTCGGTTATGGTGGGGGAGATGGTGTCTCATAAAGTAAAAAATATAAGATGACTTTTATTTCTGATTTTAGTTAACAAATCAGTGTAAATCTGATCATTTTGAATCATCACCTTATGGTTACAAATGCTTTGGGAGTTTAAAATGAAATGATTTCATTACATGTGCAAATAATAATAATAAAATAAAATTTATTACAGCTGTAGAGGTTTAGAGGCCCTTGTCAATGGAGAACAGAAAAGAAGCGTCGGTTCTGGTGGAATAAATCTCAAGAAGGTGCCAAACAGTTGCTTTTCACTATATGCAAGCTGAACTTTGAGAAAGGCCTATATATACCCTTACCATGTTACGATGTCTCTTCAACTCACTCAACAAGCAAAGTTCCCTGATTTTTTCTTCCTTCAACACACTTTGAATACAAGGAAGAAAACCTTTAGTACAAGAGCCCTCTTCTACTTTTGAAATGAACCCAGTTCATAAGAAGATTCCTGTTTTAATTCATAATGGAAAACTCTTCTCCGAGTCCCTCATCATTGTTGAATATATTGATGAGGTTTGGAAGGATAGATCTCTTCTCTTTCCATTTGATCCTTACTAGCGTGCTCAAGCCAGGTTCTGGTTGATTATGTTAATAGAAGATGCGTCCTCTAATTTGTATTGTATGCCCCTTCAATTTTAGGCCCAGTCTAGTTGCCTGGAATTGTATAGAAAGGAAAAGAAAAGAAAAACCCCACAAGAAAACAAAAGAAAAGAAGCATGAGAAAAACATGAGAAAACGAATTTGTCATGACAACCAGACAACTTAAAAATGATTTTCGAGAAAATTGTCATGAGAAAACCTTTTCATGGCAGCCAGACAAGGCTATATACCTCATTATAGATGTATTTCCCTTCTTGTTATATCCAATTTATTCTTTCAAAGCTTGAGAATGCAGGTATATGATTTGGGGAACAGAGTGTGGATGACCAAAGGAGAAGAACAAGAGGTAGCAAAGAAGGACTTCATAGATTGCTTGAAACTATTGGAAGGAGAACTTGGTGACAAGCCTTACTTCGGAGGTGAGACCATAGGGTTCGTGGATGTGAGCCTTGTCCCCTTCTACAGCCGGTTTTACACCTTCGAGACCTGAGGAAACTTCAACATAGAAACTGAGTGCCCAAAGTTGGTAGCCTGGGCAAAGAGGTGTATGCAGAAGGATAGTGTACCAAAATCCCTCCCTGACCAACATGAGGTGTATGATTACATTTTGAAACGGAAGAAGAGGCTTGGGATAGAGTAAAGGAGAGGATAACATGGACAAAGTAACAAGAGTATAAATTTGAAGTCATCATGAACTGCAATGTTGAACTTAGGTTTAGTAATGTTGCTTTTTTGTTCCTGTGTTAAATGTATTTGCTTTCTTCCAGATGTACATACTTGTTACTCAGGTCTTCATAAATGTTATTGCTAATCCTATAATTCTCATCATGGCTAATGACTTAGAATTCAAATTGCATCCAAATGCCCATCTTTTATGGGGATTTCCATGTTTGTTTGCATGGAGGAAGAAAATGCTAGGGGAAAAACTCATAAATGAAGTCAAACCATAATGATTAAACTCATTTTCAAGACCAAAATCAATAGTATAGGTTCATGTCCAAAACCAAAACCCATCAAATAGTCAAAATCCAAATAAGGCATATGAATTCTAAAGTTATAATGTGAAACTTGTATGATCAAACACAAATTGACATAATTCTACAAGGAACATCATAAAGGCATCAATATGATCAATAAATGTGTGAACTAGATTAAGGGACATATTTCGGAACTTGTTAAGGAAACCAATCAAAGGTCATCAACACAAGAAGTAGATATCATGCAAGTATGAAATTAAAGGCATAATCAAAGAATTATTACATAACTTCAACATTTCCAATGCTTTCACAATGATTGAGCTCCCATACTTCTGATTATAGATAAAAGACTTAAAAATTCGATGATTCCATAATATTTGAACAAAGAAATGAGTAGACCCTTCATGGAACATGGCCAAATTATAGTAGATCTAATAATCCACTCACAAAATCCAAGTCTTCGTATAATTAAGTAAAATTACCAAAGCAAATGGTAGGAAAATGGAAAGAATGCTCCAATGGAATATATAATTCATTATAAAGTAAGGAATACCAATGAAGAAGATGACTCAAAAGCGAAGGAATATAACACCAAGTGTGAAAAATCACTGTGTTTCATGTATCTAATAGTTAAGTGTTTAAACTCATCAAACTTCATGGATTTAACAATTAATTCATTGGAACACTAAGAATTCATCTAAGATTGAAGAATAATCATGAACGAAAGGACAATAATTCAAAGGAGTAGCATATCGTGTATGAAAACTCACTCTAATCTTTACAAAACAAGTAATCAATTCATAAAAATCTGAGAACTCATCCAAAATAAAGAATAATAGTAAATAAAGGACAATAAGTCAAAGGAGTAGAACACCAAGTATGAAAACTCACTATTTTGTATTCCTCTTGCTTCAATCTCAATGATCTTCAACAATATCTTTTCCTTTCACTCCTTTCTTTGAAATCCCTCCACCAAAAGGATCATCAAATACTTACATATCATAAATAATGAAGTTTTTTTTAATGAATCTAACCAAAGTTTCTCTAGATCTAAGGTTGTGAAAACTTACCAAGCTCTTAGAGAAGAGAACTCTCCTCCTTTCTCTCAAATCTCTTAATTCTCGCACTCTTCCTTTCTATGTTCTAATGAATCAAAATGAGGTCATAGAATGATTATATTTTATTACAAATGAGATCCCACATGTGTGGAGTCAAATTGTAAGAAGCCATGTCATTTTTGTATGTAATAAAATTTTTCTAGAATTTCCAATCCTAACCAGTCAAAAAATCAAAGACCTATCAAGGCTCTGACCAATAATGAGATTGGTGACCTATCAAGGCTCTAATCGGTCATGAGATTAGTAACCGGTTATAAAATTTCTTGAGGGCTTGGCCCTGTCCTCCAAACCTGTCATGCCTTGGTCCAAGTAACCCAAGGGCTTGGTCCTATCCTCATGACTGGTCTTGCATAGGTCTGAGTCCAAGACTCATATAAGACCTGTCATGAGGACTGTGTTTTGAATTTTCAACGCAGACACCTCGTGGTAAAACAATCATAACTTTCTCTAAAAAAACGCAAAATTACACACCATTTGAGATGTTACAAAGTAGACTCGTAGATCTTTCCATGATATACGGTTTGTACCCAAATTGTCTCGGGACTGGTATAGATTTTCCTATAAAGTTATCCCAATAACGCATTTGGGACAACTTTAGAACTTGACAAGTTCGGGACTAATATTTGTTTTCCTCACTTTTAATCCATTCTATTAAATACCAAACACCACAAATGACTCCCTAAAAATGTTCAAAGATGATTTTACCCTTACACATGTTTAATTATGTTTTACCCTTCTAATGCATTGTGGGGTATTACACAACATCATCCGAGTATGTTTATAGTTTATTTGGTTAATTTTCATGCTTGTAATTTTTCTGAATAACATGCTTAAAATATTATGAGATATTTTGTTTATTATAATTATAATCATTGTTGAGTTACTTGAGAATTTGGAAAATGGTATTATATTGTTTGGAACACATATATTTTTGTAAATGTGTAACATTGAATTTACTAAAAAATTATCTAACAAAGTACTAGTACAATACTTGGAATATAATGGAGCTGAAATGGACAAAAGAATCATACATATAGCTTTTACCCCCCCCCCCAAAAAAAAAAAAAAAAAGAAAAAGAAAAAGAAAATAGTACATATAGCTTCTCCAAACTGTTTCCTATATGGGGGAGCTATCTAGATATGCTACATCAATAAAACCCCACACTACCCAATAGACATTATAAAAACGTTTGGCTTTAAAGAAAGTTTAAGAAAAATCATATGAAAGATCTATGATATGGCATACACTTTGTTTTTCCTACCATGTGGCAGTCAAATAAATGTAAACTATAACATTATTTTGATAACTCATGGGCTAGTTTTCGAAAGGGATCTTCCAAAATTTCTCCTATATATGAGGGAATTGTCTAGATATGCCACATCAATAAAACCCCACAATACCCAACAGAGACACTATAAAAACATTTGGCTTTAAAGAAAGTCTAAGAAAAATCATATGAAAGGTCTATGATGTGGTGTACACTTTATTTTTCTTACCATGTGACAGTCAAATAAATGTAAACTGTAAAAATATTTTGATAACTCATGTGCTAGTTCTCGAAAAGGATCTTCTCCTGCCGCCTTATGACTTGTTAAGGTCCTACCTAATTGGCGGCATGACATTTTTGTGGGATAAAATGAAACTCATCTTTCAAAAAATGTAATTCACTTGTTTCCTCCCAACATGTCGTGCCACCTATTAGGCAGGACCTTAACAGGTCATAAGGTGGCATGAGAGGATCCGTTCTAGCTAATTCTTTTATCATAAAAGTGGGCTGTAAAAGTGTAGAGTAATTGTTTGTGTTGACATAGACCTGTATAAGCAGACTATTGATTGACACATGATGGGTTCTTGAATTTGGTGTCTCTTTTTGAACAATTACTTTTTCATCTGAACACTTTTGGATGTTTTTAACCTCAAAAACAACACATGTCAACTTACCATTCACCATACACACTACAGACACATTTTCATCACATAATATTTTCTTCCTTTTTTTCCTCATAAAGTCCTACTTTTAAATTTTTTTGATTTAAAATTTTCATCAGTATGGCACAAGCTGAACATTTTATTTTTCCAACCATTTGACAGTCCTTTCATATAAATGTAAACTATAAAATTATTTTGATAACTCATGTGCTAGTCCTTTCTCATAAAAGGTGAGATGTAAAAATGCCTTTTTCTTCCTCATAAAAGTGCTAATTTTAAATTGTTTTCATTTAAAATTTTCAAGAGAAATATTCAAAGGTTATTATTGGTACAACACAAGTACAAGAAAATGGATATGTGGCATCTACCATATCAACCCTCCATGTGATAGAAAACCTTATATATACTATAAAAAGCCCAATAGAGAACCTATGAAAAAGCTTAGGCTTTAAAAGAATATCATATAAAATTTGAAAGCTCTTTGAATTGGTGTACACTATTTTTTCAACTATGTGATAGTCATTTCTTATAAATGTAAACTCTAAAAATAACACCCTAGATCGATCCAAAAGCAAGATAAACGAATTTTTTGGCTTTGGAAACTTCCAATTTTGGCTTAGTTAGGGTTTTACTTCATCTAGGACTCTTATGGAATCTATATAAAGGATTAAACTCGACATAAATTTTTCCACAAACACAAAGAATAAAGGAGAAAAGAAAAATCAAGGAAAAAGTTAGGGTTTGAATTAGTTTTGGGGATTTTTAAAGAACAAAGCTAGGAATGGATTTGTGATTCAACAAAGAGGTAAGAAATTGTGTAATCTATTGTTTTTATTTAGGTTTTTAGTTTTCTAAAACTATTGATCTCACTTTTGAAAGTTTTTATAAGTTTTGAATGAGTTTTCAAGTGAATATGTTAAGAACCATTGAAGAACTTCTTAAGGAGATAAAGACTAAATTTTTATAGAGAAAAGTAATTATTTTCCATAACTATAAGTAGGGTTTTGAAATCCCTTGAAATATAGACTATCATATAGATCAAAGCATGAGAAAAATTGTATTGTATAAGATAATTTTTTGAGAAAATACTATTAGTATCGAAAGAATGGATAAAGTTCCATTGTTATGAAGTTATTGATATTGAAAAACTATTGCATTGATATAAGAATTGCGATAAAGAACATTGTTAATGTATTGCATGGACTGCTATAGAGTTTCTTAAAAAGTTTCATCAAACGTGCTTAAATGGTCAAACAAACTCCATTGATTTTGAACTAGTATTATATTGCATCTGTTAGAGACTACATTGTTATAGTTTGGAATGAAAAAAAGTATTGTATTGATTAAAATTGATAAGAGTTAAAGTGATGTAAGTGTATGGTTGAAGCCACCCTTTATCATCAAAGGAAAAACATTGATGATGCTCAGCACACTTGGCTTATGGTGTAAATGGCCTTTTTACTAGGGATTATAAATGGTTATCATGTGGCTCTTCTCATCTGAGATAAAATTGGTGAATTGCATGGCTCTTTGTACCAAAGATAAAATTGATGTATTATGTGGCGTTTTTCATCAAAGATAAAATGGTGACATTGACATTGTATTGTATTGCATTATCATTGACTCATCCGTGCATGAGATTAAATTGTGTCATACTATATTATCACTATTATAGTATTGTTTACATGTATAGACATTGTTATTGTACTGTTAATGAATTTTTCTCATAGTATTAAATGTTAAATGATATAGAATTGTTGAAGAAAGGTTAAGAAAAATTGTAAAAAATGCTATATATTCAAAAGTAATTTTACAACATGTGTTAAAGTAAAGTAGAATTGAAAAAATAGTAATATAAAGATCGTATTTTGCATCTATATTGTTTCATGTCCATTCAACTCTCATTTTTCTGTCTTAATCGTATATCTTGACCATACTTCTATATAGCATTACACCTTTTCTATTGGTTTTTGTCAAACTCACTCAATTCAACACCACAGATAACAAGAAAGAGGAAAAGCATGGGGATTGATGATTGGACAGGCTATGGATGGGACTATAGATTACTTAGATCATTGGGATTATTAGTTTTATTTGAGATAAATTATTGATTTACAGACTATTGTTGTTTCAATTTGTTTAAGAATGGAATTATAATATGTAGACAAATTTTTAGCTTATTGTTAGATTGTTGAGATTGATGTTTTAGATTTCTAGTAATGATTTGAAGTTATTTAATGGAATTAATTTTCAGATTTCAATTTATATTATTAATGGAATGTCCACATGAAATTACTTGAGGTTGATTATGTATAGGCCTATATGTTTCCACTGCGAATAAATGAAAAAGTGAAAGGTATTGACTTGTGAAAATGCACTTAATTAACCAAGGTGCTAAAAAGTGTTTGATGAATGTAAAGTGATGAACGCAAGGATAACAGAAAAAATTATATATAATGAATGGGATGACCTCAAGATTGAATGAATGAACATGTTGTGTCTTTGAAATTCATATCCTTTAGGGTATGGGTTTTGGGTCGCCATAGTTTTGGTATTAGAGCTCAAGGTTTGAAGTTCTGTAGACATCTTTGAATGACCTTTAGGTTTTAGACTTAGAAGAAAACTAGAAAGTTATAATCTGAAACATTAGAAAGAAGTCTAGAAATAGTCTGAACTAGAAAGTCATGGGAAAGGAACATCAGAACACTAGAATAAGATCTTAGAAACATATTAGAATTTAAGATGATATGATTTGATCTTGTTTTGATAAAGTCTGACATATTTGAGGATGATTTGATATTTTAAAAATCTAACATTGAGTTTATTTGATTATTTTAAGGAAAAGATGTTATCCCGAATTGATTTAGAGATTTTATAGACAATTAAAACCTATAATTTGAGTTTAAGTTCTAGGTTTTGAGTTTAGAGAGATGTAAAGAATTAGAAACATAGAAATCTAGGAAAATAGTGAAGGATTAAGATTGATTTGAATCATAAGATGAAGTGTTAAAGGATTATGAACATTAGTATCTCAATTAGCCTAAGGTTATATTCAAGGAAATAAGGAATTTTTCTAAGCTTGTTTCTGCTCTTCGAGCTGAGAGATTACTATAGAAAAGGGGTCTAGGCTATCTAGCTTATGTCACTATAGACTAAAGAAATTGACTAAATCTTAGAGACATATCCATTGTTAGAGACTTTAGTGATGTGTTTCCGGACAATCTTCCCAGATTACCCCTAAAAGGGAGATTGAATTTGCAATAGAACTAATAGAAGGCACTAAGCCTATTTCTATGGCACCAACAGAGTTGAAAGAGCTGAAAGTGAAACTACAAGACCTTATTGACAGAGGATTTGTCTACCCTAGTGTTTCACCATGGGGTGCCCTAGTTTTATTTATCAAAAAGAAGGATGTATCCTTAAGGTTATGCATAGACTACAAGCGGCTGAATCAGGTTATAGTGAAGAACAAGTACCTATTGTCTTGTATTGATGAACTTTTTTATCAACTACATGGTGCAAAGGTTTTCTCAATGATTGATCTTTGATCTGGCTACCATCAATTGAGGATCAAGTGAGATGATATACCAAAAATTTCCTTCAGAACAAGATATGGACACTATAAGTTTCTAGTCAAGACTTTTGGATTGACAAATGCTCCCGCAATGTTCATGGACTTAATGAATCGAGTCTTTTGACCATATTTGGATCAATTTATAATAGTGTTCATTGATGACATTTTGGTCTACTCAAGAATTGTTGAAG
>JAOXJP010076212.1:0-15132 GCA_025762735.1 Platanus orientalis
GATTCCCCCCTTGTGTGGCCATTGAGTGGCTCACAAGGGGGGTGGCGTAGAGGATATCACCCTGCTTGTAGAACAATGGGAGTGGATAATGGGTCCCATTGTAAAGAGGGATTTCCCATGTCTTGATTCTACAGGCATTAGCATTCCTCTAATTTTATTGAAGTAACGAGTAAAGACTATGACTGACAAGTGCCACGTGGCATTCCTTTGTGCCTTATGCCATGCTTGTATAGTTAGGGCTGTTAACGAGCTGAGCTTGAGCTTGAGCCTGGGCCTGAGCCCATTAGCTCAGTGAGCTTAAGCCGAGGTGGCACTAGGTTCAATTTGCTAAAATTCGGCTCATTAAGGGTCTTATATATGTATATAATACAAATAGATATAATTTATTATATTATTATATTTAAACATTAAATATATTTATACATAATATAATATATAATTTGTTATAATAAGAGCTAGGTGTTGGATCTGTTTCAACCATTTGTATCTTTAGCCTTTAAGAGAAGGTTTGGCTCATGAGCCTGAGGCTAATATCCTTGTGTGACGAGCCTGAGCTGAATTAGACAAAGCTCAGCTAGTTGACACTCTTATTTATAGGACAACAAAGGAATACTACATATGCCAATAGTCGTTGGGTTTGATCATTTTGGTCTAAATGGAGATATATCACACCATTACCTATTCATGTTTGACACGGTGCCTGACAAAGTGTGTCCCTGTTGATGTATAGAGGTCAAATGAGGATCATATATTTTCACATCAAATAAGTACTTGTATATTTTCCAAAGTACCCTTTGTCAGGTATCATGTCTTGTGGTGGGTAAGAACTGGTGTGATATCTATCCATTCAGACAAGACATGATTCGACATCATAATGGGCCATGCATCTTATTTGTTTGAATATGTTTTTGCAGGCAGTGGTAACACCTAAATATCAAATATAAGGCACCCTTCATATAATGTTCTTTTCTCCCATTTATTTGGAAGTAAACATAAGTTTTTATTGGAAACCTTAGAAGTTTTTGATAGCATAGTTAAGATTAGGGCTGTCAATCAGGCTGTGCTGAGCCGGGCTGAGGTCTGCCCGGACTCAACCCATTTTAGAACAACAGGCTTTGAGCTGAGTTCGTATTGCTTGAACTAAAACTCTTTATTTTTATTGTTTTAAAATTTGGGTAATTGCCCCTAAATGCATATTGTGCGTGCTTTTTTAACATTTGACACTTGACCTATTTAATGATAGTAAATTTATTAATAATATATAGAACTAAAAATAATAAAAATTGCAAATCAGTATATAAATAAAATTATTATTTGTTAACTAGTTCAGGCTAGGCCTTAGGCTGAACATGAACCTGTCCAAACTTGGCCCAAATAAAATTTTGGGTCTAAAAGTTAAACCCAAACTCAGCCCAGTTTGAAATTAGGTTGGTTCAGTCTAATTATTTTATCTAGGCCTAAAAGTTAAGTCCGAACTCAGCCCAGTCTGAAATTGGGTTGACCCAATCTGATTTTTTTTTTGGATTGGACACGTCGGGCTTCAGGCCAGCTCAGTCCAATTGATAGCCTTAGTTAAAATTCTTCAACCAGCAAATAAAATTACATTCATAACCCTCTTCCACAACCCTTTCTAGGGCATTATTACTTCTAGAATCTGTGGAAAATAATGGAGAATCTGAATGTTTACAAGCAAAGATCAGCTCAAGCAAGATTTCCACAAGCAATCTTGCTCGAGCTGCCACATAGAACAAAAAATAGAAAGAAATCAAACCCAAGATAAAGCTTGGGATTTTACCTGTCTATTTTTGGCTATGCGACAGCTTGAGCAAGATGCTTATGCATACTTGCGGAAGGTTTGCTTGAGCTGATCTTTAGTCTTACATGAAGCCGAATATTATTATTTTTTCCTTTTAAAGCATGAAAGTGATCGAATACCTTTCCACGGGAGATGGTTGCGGCATAACTTCTCCAAGAGAGAGGTTTTAAGGTCGAATGTAACAGTATTCTGCTGGTCCCATACTATAGTGTATCTGCGAACCCGTGTGATGCTACCAAACAAAGTGATTTTGGGCATCTAAGAAAAAAGAAAGTGATTCTAGGCATCTAAGATAGGAACTGGTCCCATACTATAGTGTATCTGCGAACCCGTGTGATGCTACCAAACAAAGTGATTATGGGCATCTAAGGAAAAAAGAAAGTGATTCTAGGCATCTAAGATAGGAACCGAAGCTTCAATCCATTGTACCATCTCTTTCAGTTAGGTGCCACATTGTTTTGGGCAGTTTCTATTTCCACGCAAATGTTCTATGACCAGGAATTGTTGTGACCCAATGTGACTGCACCACAAGCTAATAGATGATGTGTTTTTTAATTTGATATCTTTTTCGGACACCTTTTTTTTATTTTGAACACCTTTCTCGACATTTTTAACCTTATATACCTCATGTGCTAGTTAGTGACATGGTTTTTGCCACAATTATTCCTTTTTATTGGTTGAAAAGAACTCAAACGTGCAACCAACTGAGGATATTCGAAAAAAAGAAATAAAAAATTCAAATTCTGCCGCCTCGTAAGAACTGAGAACTCCCTTCTTGTTTACGTAAGCGATTGCACTATCTTTCTTGAACAAACGGTTCTCCAAAATCATAGTCATACTTTTGATATTCCTTGCTTTGTTTTCCTGCCTTAACCTGATCCACTACATTAAGTCAAACAAGCTACTCTCCACCAACGAAAGAAAGGAGAGCAAGAATGATGAACTCATCTAGCATGCTTGAGTTGATGTGACTGAATGGAAGTTAATGAAAAGAAATTGTTGAATAGTTGATCATGCTGATGTTTGCTGTAGGCAAATCTCTTAAGAGGAACTCATTTGGGGGTGGATTTTGATTCTTTGTATACAAGATAAATGAAAGTGGTGAGGTTAGGGCTAAAGGGGATGGATACAGAGCAGATATGTCTAGATTCGAATTGATATGGTAAGATTATTTGAATATCCGTATCCGTTTAAATATTAGAAGAATGCTTAAAAACAAAATATATTTCATATTTGTTTATCTATCCGTACATCATGTACAAATCGGGATATCCAATTACACAAATAGCTTCTCATTTATTACTATGTTACACTTGCACCCATAACTTTTTCATTAGGCGCCTAGTGGTTTCTAGCGTCGATGCCTAGTGAAGGTTAGAGTTGATGCTCGACGGCAACAAACAGTGAACCTTATTTGTTTGGATAAGGGGCTTGAAAACCCTAGCTTACTAATATTTATATGGCACTAGGTGCCCTTATTAGAAGGAAAGGAGATTATAAAAAGATGCAATGATGACTTGACTATTGTGTAGGTCGGATGTTTCCTAGAGCAACAAGTAACAAATCTCCCCTACAATATCTAATAATCTACACACACACACATACACACGCATATAACTTATATGGATTCAAATATTTAGTTGGAACAGAGCCATATAGATCTTAAGTTGGTCGAATTATAATCGGATATATTTTAAATGGACCAGATATTTAATCGGAGTGAATCCACTTGAGTCTATATTTATCAGTAGTGGAGTGAATACAAATTGGATCCAGATAAAAATTCAGTCCACTTGCAGCCCCGGACATGGTACTTCATATCTCTTAAGAAGAAGGCTCTTACATTGTTACATAATGTTTGAGATTTAATGACTACTTTGTGTGGAACTTATGGTTACTGACTGACAAAGTGGCTTGAAGTATCACTGGTTGGGATTCTTCAGTGGGCTTAGATTAGATGACTTTACTGGGTAGGAATCAAGTTTTCAGGGTCTAAACCTTGGCTTCTTCTGTTGTAACCGTTAGATAGATTATATGGGAGATTTAAAATATTGAATCCCCATTTTACCCCTAAAATTGCTTTATAATTAATTTTCTTTTTTATGATTATTTTCTATTTATAAAATTAGTTGTTCAATGGGAAACAATACCTGTTGCACGAATGAGTTTGTTTGACGCATCCATTGGAAGAGACCCATTAGAGATAATTACCTAGGCTTCCTCTATAAAATAGGAGTCTATCCTTTCATAGAGATAGGCGAAAGAATGGAGATTAATGATAAAGAAAAATGATTGCTCTTTTTCTTCCATTCTCCTCTTCTTCCTCCTTTATATTATTTTGATTTTGTTATTCTACTTCATCATATTGAAACCACACATATTGCCATTCGTGTCGATCTTCTCATACTGTGCAAGTCTGAAAAGATATTGCCACTGAATCCAAGGGCGGTTGTTGGAGTTTCCTGCCGCATCGAAGAGATGGAGACGAATACTATCAAGGATAATGTTTGAAGACATGCCTCGATAAATCAATAAGTTTTCTTTCTCTTTTATTTTCCATTAAATGATTTATATACATATATCTTGATAGTATTTTTGCATATTGTTTATTATATCATTTATTTGCATAAATATATGTTATTTTGAAGATTGTTTAACAACATCTTCATGCTTAGGTTAGATGACTTTATTAGTTAGGCATCAAGTTTCTGGGTCTGAATCCTTGGCATCTTCAAAATAAAAAAAAAAAAAAAAGGTTCAAGAACCATCAAACATTTCAAGGTCAAGTATCTAATTTTCATTCTTATATAAAATGTAGGATGGTTATTTAGTGGATAAAGATTATAACGCATATAGTTTTTACAAATAAAAGTTTTGGCCTATATTTAAGGTTTTCAAACATGAAAAGGGATGGGATGGTTAGATCTTGATAGAAACCAAGTTAAAGGTTCTTAACTATTCGATCACCATTGTAACACCAAATTTCGTTGCTTTTAAAGAAGCTTGAAACTCAGAGTGTTCAAATTACCTAGCCGTGTAAATGACTAGTTTATTATTTTATGTGGGGACTATTACTCAAAATTTTCCTTGGAGAGCTTGTTAATTATAGCTTTAGCAAGCCAATCTATGATTTTCTAATTATTTCTCAATTTGTATGGAAACAAGAATGCATAAGAATGGAGAAACTCGAAGACTTTTATTAATATTAAATGTAAGATATACAAGAAAAAACTCTCTTTTACAATCCTTCTTAAACTTACCTAGCCATAACTTTAAACACTTGAGCTTGTGTCTTCTTCAATGACATTTGCAGAGGTTTGATGGACTTGCTTTATCACTTAAAGTTATGCAGCATGAACTTGAAGTAGTAGGGAAGAAGAGTTGAATGTATGAAGAAGAGAAAACTCCTCTACTTGGTTGTACCAGTATGATGCTCTTTCAATACGCCAAAAATCCTCTTTTGTATGCAAAATCTCTCTTGATCGTGTGGAAATATGTGGTATTTATAAAATAAAACTACACTTAGATTCCATCTACGACTTTAAGTTGGTGCTTGATTTAAGCCTTATTTGTTGCATGCACTCCTCATCTCCTTGGAGTCTTGTTGACGTGGCACTTTCCCACCAATTGTTGGAGAAGTCTCATGTGCATCAAGAATCCTTAACCGTGTGAGTTTCCAGCTGATCCTTAACTGTGTGAGTTTCCAGCTGATAACCTTATCTAATCCCTAATTTTGAGGAATTTGATTAGATAAAGGATTCCTATTGTGGTGGGATTCCTATTTAGATTATGATTGTGGTCTTTGACAACCTGTACAATCTGGAAAAGTCCTCCATGAGTGGGACTTTATTCATTAACTTTTTGGGTACCTTGGGAGTCTATCCATTAATTAACTTTGCTATTTCTCGTGATTCTTTCCATTTAAAATAACAAATTTTGGTTTTTGGCTTAGTCTTTTGTGATCCATATATCATCGTGAAGCACTGTTCATCCATTGTAAACCAATTCCTTTGCAAAGTATATTTTATGTCTATTCATCATGAAACACTATTTTGTAATGATCTATTGCAAACCATGTTTCCTTGCGATGCTTTGTTTCTTACTGCGAGCCACCTTCATTCACAAAGCACTATTCGCCCTTTGCAATGAGGGTAAATTTGTAGTTTTACAATTATGGTAGGCCATGGTTGCGATACCAGGATAATTTTCTCTAGTTACAATTTTTTTTTTTTTTTTTATTTCTACGATTGTCCTTAAAAAATTATGCAATGTAATCACATATTCAATGGCATGATTTAGGAGAACACCTTAATGAAGTCATGCATGATTCCAATCCTCTAGTCATTGTATATGTACAACAAAAGCAATTTTGTATTTGTAGGTGCCTTATAGCTTTTAGCTTTCTTGCTCATTTGCATTCTTGTTGATCCTTAGCTTGAATTCTATGATGTTTTTCTTGAAGGTTTTGTAGAGGTTTGATAAACTTGCTTCTTTTTAAAGAGAGAAGGCTGTTGGATGCTTGATTTGAGAGAGATTGTAAGCCACAAACTTATGAACTTTGAATCTGTATGTAAGAGTACAAAGAGTTCCAAATTCGTGCTCCTTGTTGGTTTATATTGATGTGCAGACGAGTGGAGTTGGAGTCCATGTTGAAAATAATACCTTGTTGCATGAAGAGTCCTCTTTGGTGTGAGAATGTATTGTCCCACAAATTTGTACATATTGGGGTCTCTTTTGTGCGAGTTTATGCTTCTTTGGGAATGAATGTCAACTCGTATTTTTTAAAGACTTATGAATTTTTTTTGAGGTATAGGCTCAAAGAACTTGTGTAACACCAAATTTTTTGGCCTTTTAAAGAACAACGAATATTTGATATTCAAATTACCCAACCTTTATAGGGTTGGTTTATTATTTTATGTGGGGATTATTACTCCAAATCTCTTAAAAGCAATTTATTAATTACTACTGTTTTGCACAACACAACTTTGATTATCTCCAAGTTTCATAGATTGTAACATAAACAAAGTTTCATAAAATAAAAGAAAGAGACAAGAAGGGATGAAACTTTGTCTTTATTCATATATTTATATTAGCTTACAAGGCTTGCTTCAAGAACAAAACTGAACACTACACCTTACTTAGCCATGGACATCTTCATGATTCAAGCTTCTTTATTGTCTTCTTCAAAGGGTTTTGCAGAGGTATATGAACTTGCAACATTCTTGGAAGAGAGATACTTGCTGCTTTTCAGATTTGGAGAAGATGGAGAAGATGAATTACTCACCTCGAACTTGAGAGTAGCAGCTTGAGAGCAATAGAACAAAATATCAAAGAGTCAAAGAGTACTGATTTCATGCTCCTTACTGGTTTACATAGATGTTGGACAAGCTGAGTTAGAGTTCATATGAGAGACAACTTCCTCAGTGCTTTTACAGTCTTTCTTGGAGTGAGAATATATTGTTCCTCATTCTTGTACATGTTAGATCTCATTTTGCATGAGATTTCACCGCCATTGGTCTTCTGGATGTCTAAGGAGTGTGTAGATGTTGTGGCTATGCAAAACCACCTTCATAAGAAGAGTTAGAGTTGAACTAAGATTTATGGTTCCGTGGTTTGTGAATAACATTTTTACCCCAATTACGACTTTGGTATACGTGATTGAGCTAATTTAGCTTTAATCACACGCTTGTGCTTGGCGACGAATGACATGACTTAGTGTCAATCACACATATCTTTCATAGTGCGCGATTGACTTGTTTCACTTTAATTGTGCAAAGTCAATTTCAACAGCATGCATTTGAAGTACACCCATTAGTTAGGGACTTCGTAGAGGATTACCTATAAGGCATAGGTACATGTAAGTCTTTTTTTGACTCAAGAGTTTCATTTAATTGTGGAGATGTATCCAAAGTATATGTGTTTGGATTGCTTATAGATAAGCCTCTAGGACTTAGAATTTTGTTTGATGATGGGGCTGCATCCAAAGTATATGTATTTGGATCGCCTGTATGTCTGCTAGAATATAGCCGGATCAATTTAAGGACTTAGAAATTTATTTGGTGGTGGGGTAACATCCAAAGTGTACATATTTGGGTTGTCCATGTATATGTCGGAATGTAGCCAGACTTAGGGATTCATTTGGTGGTGGGGTTGCATCCAAAGTATGTGTTTGGATTGCCTACGTACCTATATCTAAAAGGATCAATCCATTGTAGTTCAAGAAAATGAAGATGATTTTTTTTTTTTTGGATATAATTATAAGCCAAACACCTTATGATGATAGGAGACTTTTTACAATAAGGTCTTTGTGAAAGGGGTTGTCACCAAGCTTGATGAATGGTTTGAAGAGACCTACAAGTTCTTGATATGTCTAAAGAGACTATACAAGTTCTCAATAGGGCTGTCAATGGAGTGAATACAAATCAAATATGTATATATCCGTAATTGATCCACTCAATCAAAATGAACATCCATATTTGATTCAGTATTCAATGGATTTTTTGAAACATGATTTGTATTCAATTCTCACTAATCTGTCAAAAATCTGATCCAATCTGGATATCCGGTACATCTTCATCAACGAGTGACAACGGTGAATGAAAAGCCCTAATCTTCGTTTCCTTATTTGTTCTTGCAATTCAAATAAAAAAAAAATTAAGAAATCCTAAAGAAAAAGAAAAAACAAGAAGAGAAAGATGAAGAAGAAAAAGAAGAGGAGAGGAAGAAGAAAAGGAAAAGAAAAGAAATACCATAGGTCTACTGCCATTGCCATCTGCTAAAATTGTAGGAAATGACGAGTCCTTGTGGTCCGTTGATATCGTCTTCTTTTGCAGTCATCGTTGTCGTTGCCGTTGCCTCTTTGCCAGGGATATCGCCACCTTCTCCAAGGCCATCTCCATCTTGGTAATACTCAGTTGAAAATGAAATGGGTAGGGTTTCATTCTATGTTTTCCTTTTTATTATAATGCCCTCCGTTAACTCTTCTACCCTTTATCTCTCTAGATTTACATAGTCTTGCCCTTATAAAAATATATACACGGTCCTCCATCATCTTTATGGATTATTTTAAAATAATCATAAAATTATTTATTATAGGTACCTCCTTAACCTAATATATATATATCGAATATATATTTGGATCAGATGAATGTATATTCATATTCAATTTGTTTATAGACGAATATTTACTAGATGAATCAAATATTAAGAAGGTCAAATATAGATGCATCCATATTTTCGTTTTTCGAACCAAATATTAAGATAGTGGATGATTGATAGCCCTAGTTCTCAATGTGTCTGAGAAGACTACAAGAGTTCTTAACATGTCTAAAGAGACTATACACGTTCTTGATGTGTCTGAAGTGACTATACAAATTCTCGATGCGTCTGAAGAGATTATACAAGTTCTTGGTAGGTTAATGGAACATGATGAGAATGAAAATGGTCAATGGTAATGAAGTGAAATACTGAATGAAACCATACAAGTTCTTGATGTGGCTATTGAAATTGTACAAATCCTTGGTAGGTTAGTACAACATGATGAGAATGGAAATGATTAATGGTGTTGAAGTGAAATACTGAATAAGACCATACAAGTTCTTGATGTGTTTGTTGAGACTGTACAAGTCCTTGGTAGGTCAGTGAAACATGATGAGAATGCAAATGGTCAATGGTGTTGAAGTGAAATACTGAACATGACTAACCATCTTTATTGGTATTTTCCACCGGATGTCCTAGGAAGACTCTACATTGATTTTAAATGGTGTGTGACTAGACATAATGAATTAAACCATATAGGGGCCAAGTGTTTGTGATAACTAGGCATCATTAGTTTGATAATATAGGGGTGAGGTCAAGTATTTGTGATAACCAGGCATCATGACTTTGACAGTAGAAGAGTTGAGTATTTATAATAACTAGGTATCATCAATTTTACAATACAGGGGTCAAGTATTGTGATAACCATGCATCATGATGTCGACAATATAGGAGTTAAATATTTGTGATAACTAGGCATCATGACTTTGACAATATAGGAGTTGAATATTAATTGTGATAACCAGTCATCATCAGTTTGACAATATAGGGGTCAAGTACTTGTGATAATCAGGCATCATGATGTTGACAATATAGGGGTCGAGTATTTGTGATAACTAGGAATTATAACTTTGAGAATGTATAGGTGAGTGTATAGGTCAGGAGGTTTGACAACATCAGATGTGTAACATCCATATCCATGCCCCCTCTCGAGAAATGTATCATGTAGCTACATTGGTGTGTGATACAGTTCTCAAGAAAAGAGACAGAGGTGTTATTGGTGGTGTGGCTTCATCTATCTTGTTATGGTAGACTATCTATGTACTCTGAACATGATCAAGCCAGAATATAGTTTGATTATGGGATTTTGGATATATTTTCCCTTTTTTTTCCTTTAGTGGGTTACCATTAAGTCTGGAGGTCACCTAATTTTTGCATCACAAACTCCATTTCTGGTTTTCAGTTAGATCGGTGATGATTTGATCTTATCATGATTGGATATTTTTACTCGTGATGCCTATGTAGGTTTTCACCACACCTTTTCCAGCATGCTTGTTTGTATTATATTTATCCCTTTTTTGCCTTTAAGATCCCTTAATCTAAAACTAGGAGTTGCCTAACTTTTACGTCTCATTGTCAGTTCTGGTTTTCAATGAGATCGGCCGATTTTTTTTCTTGATACAATTGCATTTGAGGTATGAGGCCCAGACTGCCTACATACCTATATACTTTTTACTTTCTCGTGGAATTGAAACACATTGGTTACTAGACGAGTAGTTTTATATGTAAGGTTTGTGATATATGAGACCAACCTTGCATAAGGATATTTCTAAAATACCATTGGATTGGAATTAATAAGTGGTGATTTCAAATAGTGGGTTGGAATAAATCATTGGTGGTCTCACAGGACGTTGGTCATGGTTGAACATTAGCAAGTCCGACCCATTTATATAAAGTTTGGAAATAAGTTGAAAAGTTGTGGTGGAATCCACTTGAGAAGGGCAATCAAGGTAGTTGAATCCTCTCCTTCCCACAAGTAATCTTTATGGCTTTAGGAGACATACAGATATCCCTAAAAAAAGTGAAAATCACTTTCTTGGATGGTGATTTTCACTTTTTTGTGGTATGTGTACATCTCCACATGATTATTTGTGGGTCGGAGAGGATCTTGTTGGCAATCAAGGAGTTATCCTCCCTACATTATTGGACTGGATTTTTTTGATGGATTAATATGATAAAATGAAATATGATTGTACCCCCTCATAAAAAACTATTTGATTGAAATTTGTGAAGATAATGATAGTTTTTTCTGGTCTTGTCTCCTTATGTATGGTGAACCAGACAGCAATAAAATGCCTAGATTTTATGATGATATTATTTCTAAAATCAAAGGAATTCACAATCTTCTCATCTACATAGGGGATTGGAATTGCTTGTGGTTTAAAGAAGACAAAAGTGGTGGTGATAGAATTTCCCTTAGGAATTTGGCTAGGGCTAGAAACATTCTAGATGAAGGGAATTTGATTGACCTGGGATACTCTGGTCCAAAATTTACCTGGATTAATGGAAGAAGTGGGAGTAAATTTATCAAGGAGAGGTTGGATAGTGGGGTGACAAATCTTGATTGGAATTTTCTCCTCCCAAATGCATGTATTGAGAATTACATTATAGGGGGTTCTGATCATTTCCCTCTTATTCTTGATACTAGCTCTGATAGAAAATTTACTCCTCGCCCCTTTAGGTTCAAGTGGATGTGGACCTCGCACCCTGGTTGTTGCAATCTAGTTGGGAAAGGTTGGAAGAAGAGAACCAATGGGACTAATCTTGTGAATATGAGGGATAATCTGAAAATGATTCCTCCTATGCTAAAAAATGGAATAGAAATACCTTTGGGATGCTTAGGGAGAAGATCGAATATAGTAAAAGTAGATTGAAGTGTCTCCACCTTGCTCTTATTGATGATGATTCGATGGATAGGATTTGAGAGAAAGATGCTAATCATTCCAAGCTGTTGAACAAAGATAAAATCTTTTGAGTCCAAAAATCCAGAATCAATGGCTTAAATGGGGAGACCGTAATTCTAAATTCTTCCATCAATCCACCATTGAGAGAAGATCCAAAAATAAGATTTCATCCCTTCACAATGATAATGATGAGTGGGTCTCTGGGGATGAACATGTCAAATCCCTGTTTTTGATTTTCTTTTCCAAATTGTTTAATTCTTTTATGCCTAGTAATGAGGCAATATCAAAGGAACTGAGAAAGGTTATTTGCTCCTTTCTGATGATGCGGAAAATATGCTCAACTCCCCTTTTTCTAGAGAGGAAATCAAGAGAGCGGCTTTTGACATTGGAAAGTTGAAAGCTTCGGGGCCAGATAATTTTTAGGTTAGGTTTTATCAAAAATATTGGGATATTGTAGGGAGGGAGATTTTGGATGTAGTTGAGGAATTTTTTCAATTTTTGTTCATCTCTAGAGTCTTTAAATCATACATTTATAATATTCATACCAAAAGTGAAAAATCCTGAGGTGATCTCTCAATTTAGACATATTAGTCTTTGCAATGATGTTTAAAAAATTATTTCTAAGACTATGGCTAATAAAATGAAGATTGTCTTTCTTGAGATTATCTCTCCTAACTAGAATGCTTTTGTTAAAGGAAGACTTATTTATGATAATATCCTCATTGCCTATGAGATATTTAGATTTCTTCGTGTTGGTAAATCAAGATCTCATCATATAGTTTTAAAAATTGATATGAGTAAAGCCTATGACAACGTTAAATGGACCATGGTTATATCTATGATGCAAAGGATGGGCTATAATTTCAATTGGCAGAAATGAGTTATGAAGTGTATATCCTCTATTTCTTATAAGATCCTTATCAATGGTTCCCTGGGTGAGTAAATTATCCCTTCAAGAGGCATTAGGCAAGGTGACCCAATTTCTCATTTCCTTTTCCTCCTTTGTGCTGAAAGCTTATTTGCGTCTTTGATTGAGAGAGAGAGAGAGAGAGAGAGAGAGAGAGAGAGAGAGAGAGAGAGAGAGAGAGAGAGATGGTCTCATATTGGGTATTTAAATTAGAGCTAGGAGTCTGGCCATTATCTACTTGTTCTTTGTTGATGACTGTTATATTTTTTCTAAGGTCAAAATGAGAGAAATTAATGCAATCAAAGAATGTCTCCAAGAGTTTAGTAGTGCATTAGGCCAAGTGATTAACCATGAAAAATTTGAACTTTAATTCAGTTCTAACACTCCTAGACAGTTTAGAAGATTGGTCTAAGGTTCTCTTAGTATAAATACTCTCAAATATTTGGTAATTATTTGGGTCTTTCTTGTTTCATTGGCAAAAAGAAAGCTTATTTGTTTTCTTTCATTGAAGAAAGATCTAAAGCCAAAGTTCAAGGGTGGAAGTCCAAATTGCTTAATCAAGCTAGTAAGGAAGTTCTTATCAAATCTATGGTCACGGCTATCCCAGCTTTAGTTATGTCATGTTTTCTCATCCCTAAGAAAACTTGTAATGACATTAACAAGAATCAAAGAAAATTTTGGTGGGGATGTGATGACTTAAAGAAGAAAATTAACTGGATTAGTTAGGAGAAGTTGGGGATTAGTAAGAAGGATGGGGGATTAGGCTTTAGAGATCTTCATGAATTTAATATTGCTTTCCTAGATAAATAAGCTTGGAGACTTGTTACATTTCAGAACTCCCTCTGGGCCTGTCTCCTAAAGTCTATATATTTTCTCAACTTGGACTTCCTTAATTCAAAATATAGAATTGACAGTTCCTAGTCTTGGAAAAGCATTTTGAAAAGAAAAAAAACAGCTTAAGAAAGGGATTAGATGGCATGTGGGTTCGGGTGAGGGCATTGATATTTGGAAAGATCCTTGGATTCCTCATCCTCATAATTTCTGTATTTCTCCTTCTGAACCTATCCCTAGGAATGCCCCACTTCTTGTTTCAAGACTCATTGATAGTGAAAACTCTAGGTGGGATCTCTCTTCTATTGAGAATTGTGTGTCTAGAGAGGATTTGAACTGCATTTATAAATTTCCCCTTAGTTGTAGTCAAACTAGTGATGAACTCATCTAACATTTTGATAAGAAAAGTCTTTTTACAGTTAAATCCGCTTACCACCTAGCTGTCTCTCCCCATCTTGGCCCTTTCCCTAGAGTTACCCGCCACCCATGGAGTAAATTATGGGGTCTCCTCATCCTTAAAAAGATGAAACACTTTTTATGGAGAGCCTGTAATGATGCGATCCTTACCAAAGTGAACCTTAGAAAAAAGAATATTGAAATTGATGATATTTGTTCTCTATGCAAATCAGAACAAGAATCTACTTCCCATTGTCTTCTTTACTGTGCTACTCCTAATAAGGTTCGGTTTGCTTCCCATCTTTCTCTTAGCCTCAACAATGATACGAATTTATCTTTTGTGGATTGGTTTAAATTAAAGAATTCTTTCCCTCATGTTAATATTAATGTCATTGATTTTGTTGCTTTTATATGCTGGTTCATTTAGAAATTTTGAAATGAATTTGTGTTTGAAAATGATAAGATTCTTCCTTCTAAGATCCTGTTTGATTCTTGTAGGATGCTTCAGGAACTGAATGAGATTCAAGAGGGACAGGTTGACGGATCGAGGATGGCTGACACTTCTTTTTGGTCTCCCCCTCCTTCCAATGTTGTGAAGATGAATTTTGATGGGTCTTTCCTTGATGATAGTTGTACTGCGGGTGTTGGTGTGATTTTTTGAAATGAGGATGGCTTTTTTTTGTTCGCCCTAGAGAAGTCGGGCATGGCTAGATCAGCAGAGGTTGCTGAGAGTCAGGTTGCACGTATTGGTCTCTTAAAGGCACATGATCTTGGGCAAAGGAACATTATTATTGAGAGTGATTGCAAAAATGTTATTTCTTATATTTTGGGTGATGACCCTCTTTGGCCTTTGGAAATCAAAGGCTTTCTTTTGGACTATAAAAACATTATGGCTTCCTTTGAGAGTTGTTCTCTCTCTTGGGTTAAGAGGTCCGCTAACAAGGTAGCACATGTTTTGGCTACTAAAGGCCTCTCCCTCTCTTCCTCTTGGTCTTCCCCATCTCCTGTTTGGCTTGTGGAATCCCTGAAGTTAGATCTTTGTCCCCCTTCATGGCTTTTGCTTTGGTTAATATATTTCATTTATTATAAAAAAAAAAAAAAAAAAACATATTTGATTGGAATCTTTTTATCTTGATGAATAGTGGCTATAATTAAGGCTACTTAATGGGCAGGCTCAGAGC
>JAOXJP010076223.1:0-15132 GCA_025762735.1 Platanus orientalis
AATTGAATTTTAAAGCAATCAAGTAGCCAAAAAATAGGGGAAATCAAGAAATAGAATGGTAGAATAGATGTTAGAATGAAAAGGAACGGAAAAGAAGAAGAAAATGAGGAAAAAAGATCTAAAAGGGTATTTCTATAATTTTGGGCAGAAAGTCCAAAAATCACTAAAATACCCCTATGATGCATCAGAAAATTCCAAATTTTTTAGGGCAGTTTCTAATGTGTTCAAGGGTTCTACAGGTAAAATTTCTTGAAATTCCGATAAGTTTTGATAGGTAAAATTAAAGAATTTTAGAAAATTTAAAGCTTTGTTAATGGATGTTCAAGAAGAAGATAAATAAGAAGAAAATGAAAAATAGAAGAAGAAAGAAAATAGAAAGAAGATAAAATAGAAGAAGATAGGATATACTTTGAAGAAGTCACCAACCTCAAACTTGGAAATCACCAACCAAACCAAGCCTTAGGCACCAAGGACTTGAATACTCTAAGTTTGAAGAAGAGAAGTAGTTTCACTCATTGAGAGCAAGAAAACAACTAAAATTTTTATTTATTCAATCATGCTAAGTACAAAAATGTGCATCCCATATATAGGCTTATAAACTCATAAAAATAGTAAGAAACCAACTTAGAAACTCTTAAACTACTAGCTCACTTGCCACTTAAGACTTTCCTAAAGTCAAAACTACTGAAAAATTCACTTTCTAAAAACAAAAAGTGCCAAAATCAGGCCCTTCTAGAGGATTTTGTCCAATACTTTTAGGGGGCCCCACTTTGACTTGTTGACTCTATAATTACTAAAATACCATTGACAATAATGCCATATTACACAAATACCCAAAACAAAAATTAAAATTACTCTCATGTCCTAAACTCTAATACCTCATGAAATATTAACCAAAACAGTAAACTAACTCAATAAAACTCCATTATGTATCTCAAAGATGTTCCTCCATGTGTCTTCTCATGTGTGGACCCCATCATGACCCATGTGGGCCCCACATGTCCCCTAATGTCCGCATCACATGTCATATATTAAGCTTTAAATGAATCTTGCATGAGAGTGAATATGGAAAAATCCAAACTGGTAGGTCTAAATTTGGATGGCAGGGAACTAGAACTATATGCAACATCTTTAGGATGTGAACAAAAGGGCTAGCCAATTAAATACCTTGGCCTTCCATTGGAGGGCAGCCCTCTCTTTTTGGCAATCAGTGTTGGAGAAGATGTCCAAGAGATTGGGTGCATGGAAAATGAACTACTTATCTTTAGGGGGGCGAATTGCATTGATCAAATCAACTCTTTCAAATTTTCCAACCTACTATATGTCCATCTTTAAGGCCCCCTCCAAAATAATCAAAGCCATGGAAAAAATGTAAAGAGACTTTCTATGGGAACCGGGCTAGAACAAAAATGATCATCTCTTGAATTGGGAGACGGTGTGCAAGCCAATGGACAAAGGTGGTTTAGGATTGGGGAATTTATCTTTAAGAAATGATGCATTAATTGCTAAATGGCCATGGAGATTCCTTATGGAAGTTGGAAGTATGTGGCACTCAACAATTGTGGCTAAATATGGAATACACACCAATGGATGGGATACCAAAATGGGAGAAAGGTTCCTTAATATATACCCTTGGAAGCACATTAGCAAAGTTTACTCACGCTTCTCTCCATTTATTAAGTACGAGGTTGGAAGAGGGGATAGAATCAAGTTTTGGGAGGATAAATGGTGGGGAGAGACAACTCTAGCATCAAAATATCCTACGATCTATTCAATCTCTACCAAAAAAGGATTACCAATCTCATGTTTCTACTTCTCTCCAATCCCTTCTTCGTGAATAGCATGAGATCTTGGTCTGCTTAGAGGTCTTAGAGATTTCAAAATGGAAGAGATGTCTTTGTTGATTCACTCATTTTTAGACATTTTTATCGACCCATCATCTCCTGATTCTAGAGTCTGGTCCCTAACCTCGAGTGGTATTTTCTCCTCTTCTTCCTTCCGGAATATGCTCATAAACTGTTTTCTTAACCCCATCCTCCCTTCGGCCTTGTCCATTTTCCCTTCAAATCTCATGGACCACCTCGGTATAAAGCTTTCTGTTGGGAGGTGGCTCACAAATATATCAACACATGTGACATGCTACAACAGAGAAGAAAAGGATGGTGCCTTCTACCTCATATTTGCCAACTCTGTTATTGTGATGGTGAATTCATTGGCCATATGTTCAGGATATCTGGATATATTTCATTAGAATATTTGAGGTATCATTTGTATTCCCAAAAGAGGTGATTGAGCTCTTCAATCAATGGTATGTTGGTTGGTTACACAAAAGGGGCAAGAAGGTTTGACAAAATTTTGTAATTGTATGGTCTCTCTGGGAAGAAAGGAATAGGCGGACCTTTCAAGACAAAAGACGATCCACTCACCAATTGATTGATTGTATATCCATCCGATTGGCACCTTGGGCTTCGGAGGAACATTGCTTCAACGGTGTTACTATGGACACTTTGCTTAGACATCTTCCTATTGTCATTGATTCTTATCCACAAGTTCCTCAAGTGTTGCATCTTTGTTCACCTCCAAATGATAATGTTGTGAAGCTGAATTTTGATGGGTGTTCTATTGGAAATCCGAGGCCATCAGGTATGGGGGGATCGTTATTTGTCTTATTAGGACAACACAATATAATATATTCTGGTCCGTTGGAGCAAGGGGATTCACTCACGGCAGAAATAAAGGCATTACTCTTTAGCTTGAGACTAATCCATTCTAAAAGATTAGTGGACCACATTATTGAGGTGGAAGGCGACTCGGTTGTAGTTATTGAATGGGTGAGGAGTGGTTGGGGTGACCTGTGGAGACTATCCCATGCAATTAAGGAAACGATCTTTTTGGCATCATCTTTGAATATCTCATTCAAGTAGATCCTTAAAGAAGCCAATGCGGTTGCGGATGGTCTAGCCAAGAGGGAGGTTCAAAAAGAGAGTACTTTTGTGGGTAGCCTAGACGAGGAAATGTTATTATAGTTTGTATCCATTAGGGAGAGTCTCTCTAATGGTACTTATGGGGAAGTAACTTTTAATGTTGTTTCTTTGTATTTTTGGCCTCTACATCGGGCCCCTTGTATCTCTCTATTCTCTTCCTCTTAATACAAACCGTTATTCAGCAAAAAAAAAAATTCATGCCACTTATACAATTATGATGGGATTAATAAGATTGCAACAAACTTCCATAACACACTGCTAACACCCAAAATCACTTCTCTCTCTCTCTCTCTCTCTCTCTCTCTCTCTCTCTCTCTTCTCTTGTAATTTGTATGATTTTTTTTTATTTTATTTTTTAATTTCTATAATCATTCTAGTAAACATGAATTTTGGAAATTTGTTATTTCAATACGATGCTGGGGTGTTCCCTTTAAGCGATGCACCCCATTAGCACACGGATGTGGCAACAAGTAGGTAAAGGTTATTTAGGGTGTTCCCTTTAAGGAATGTATTGCATCAGTGCCCGTATTACATCAGTGCTCGGAATGTATTGATGTTAAGAATGTTGATTCACAAGGATCATGTAATCATGTCCTGTTTTGGAAATTGACATTTGTGTGCAGTTGAAGCACAAGGATCCATGACCCCCACCGGAACCCATGACCACGCTATAACAGCCATTTGGAAACCCATGAACGAACCCCCACTGGAACCCTAACCTTGAACCTTCATCGATAATGACACAACAACCATTTCAAAACTTAAATACGAACCTTTCCCCCTGTTGAAACTTCGGTCTTTTCCTAATCTAATCCTGTGCCACAAATTTTCCCCAAATCCTCAACGTTCCTGTCTGCATCGCCTAGTATCTTGGTCCTGGTCTTGGTAAGATTCTAGGGTTCTTCAGCAGTAAGTGCTTCTTGTCTGTATCGAGTATATAGTTGAAAGCAAGAAGTTCAAAAAAGTGGTATACCAGGAATCTTTAGTAACCAAAATCATTGAAGTTGGCAAAGGAACTGTCACTCTAAACCAGTATGCAATGGTTTGGCTCTGTAACTTCATCATAGAGGCCTGCAAGTTGAAGAATGTCCAACTACTCTGGAGAAAATTACAGGAGTCAAATCGATCCCTTCTGGCTGAAGTTCGACAAAATACGAAGGGACAATTTGTCGCTCTTTGCGTCTTGCAAGGTAGTAACAATCGTGCCCTCCTCTGTATCCCATGTGGCAAGGATGCATCTGGGTGGAGAGGTTTCTCCTCATTCCTCAAGACATCTAATACGACAAAAAGGATTATCTATGCCCCAAAGCGTTATGGAAATCCCTGGGCTAAAAACCCCAGTTTGCACCCCTAGAATAGGCTTGCACAATCAGGTCCCTCTAACCTTTTTGGCTTACTGGATAAGATTATCATCTGGGAATATCTTTGTTCTAAGGTGGATTGGCAAGCATCATGGGTGTGTGAAGTCAAAGGGTCTTTACAAAACTGGTTCAAAGCTTTGGACATACTCTAGTATGTTTTGAGGCACAGAGTCACTGTCTATCCCTTTGATAGTCACAAGGCCATCCTCTATAACCTCCCAAATCCTTCAGAGGAGCCACTCCTATTGTTGAAAATATTATCCATCACCATCTCAAAATGGCATCCGTCTTGTAATAGTGTTGACACCGAGACTCCCAGCTGTTGACTTGGCCTATGTGGCCTACCTTTTCACCTTTGGAACGTGAAGGTATTTGAGGTGATCGGCGGCATCTATGGAGGGTTAATTAAAGTTTCAGAGGCTACCCTCCATCTGGTTGATCTATCCAAGGCCAAAATCCTGGTGGATTTGAAGAACAAGGCCACAGTTCCGCGTGTTATATACCAGTGCGAGGGGGGCATAACTCATCAAATTTGGGTGTTGGTTCTTGAAATGGTGGACTGTAAGGAGAATTTTGCCTCCCTGCTTGCATTCATCGGAGATAGGGATCATTTCCCATCGGTGCTAGTGTCCCATTCCAAATCACAGTCTTTGCCTAAGGTTGAAGACGATGGAATAAGTGGATGGACACGTGTAGTTCAAAACAAAAGAAAATTAGAGCTTGTGGGCCCCCCGACGACAGTTGCAAAACATTTCTCTGGCTTAGAGATATCAGAATCTAACTCAAATTTCAAAAACAATGGGCCGGTATCAACGCTTGGGCCTAATAATAACAGTTTGAATGTGGAGAGCAGAAGATCCAAGATCCTTTGCCCTCCTCATAACGGACCAAGGGTGGCCCACAACCCAAATTCCCCTCTTAATAGCAAAGGGTCGTATAAATCTGGGCAAATCCGACCCCTCCCAAAGTTGTCCCTTAGGGCATGCGAAAGAGGTAATGGCATGTGCAGACAGTATGAAGGTATGGAGACGAGTCGAGAGCTTGGGGAATGCAACCTCTACTCAAAGAAGGTCTATCCTCGGTAAGTTTAATCCAGTCAAAGTCAACGGTGCCGGTAGATATGAGGGCCTGGGGAGCGACGGTAGTACAAAAGTTCAGAGTTCTCGGCCGATAGGAGTCGGTAACTCTAGTGCTCCATCCATCCCTCTGATCAATCCAAGTCTAGCAGGTTGAACCCTCGATTCTGTAGGGGTTCCAGTGATGACGAAGATAGCTCGGACGACGAATCTGTGGCCTTCGATACCTGTTCTTC
This sequence comes from Platanus orientalis, assembly GCA_025762735.1. Classification (NCBI taxonomy): domain Eukaryota; kingdom Viridiplantae; phylum Streptophyta; class Magnoliopsida; order Proteales; family Platanaceae; genus Platanus; species Platanus orientalis. The sequence goes on from JAOXJP010076223.1 coordinate 5,658, forward strand.
ATCGGGCATTGGTAGTAACAACACCCCAAGGCATCACACCAGGCTGGATGAACTGGACGAAGAACCCCAATTGACAACCTCTATGTTCGATTTGGATGAAGTTGTTCCTCTCTCTCTCTCCCTGCTGTAAATTCTGGCCATGTCGTGGATGACAACGTTGTTGTAAAAAAGACCCCTACTGAGTTGCCTGGATTGGAACCCCTACTTCTTTGGAAGGATCAATGTCACTTGCTTGTTCAACTACAGATGGACTCCCCCCTCCAAACTCAGAGCTTATGCCGATTGGTCCATCTCCCCCAGATACTCATCATCTTTCACCCTCTCATTCTTCTGAATTAAACTGTGTTAATGCGCCTTCCATCTGTCACTCCTTTTCTTCTAATCACATTCATAATCCATCTCCTCGTCGTTCCCTCCTAAAAATAAAAATCCCTTCATCATCTGTTTGTTTTCCTCCTAATCCATGTGTGTAGGAGTTTGGTATTCCTCATGAGATTTCTGCCTCCCCATCGTTACTAGAAGCCTTCATGAGTTATGTGATGGATTTAATGATTGAGAGGGTATCTAATATGATTTTGAAGATGTGCCTTCAGGTGGGAAGGGAAATCATGAATCAAAAGAGTAGTTAAATATCTCCCAAAGCTCCCCAACATATTCAGGAAATGGACAAAAAACAGGTACAAGAGGGTCCAACCACCATTAAGTCTCAGTGTCAGAATGAGGGAAGAACAAACTTGTAATTTCATCTACTCCTATGTAGAATAACAATTTGCAAAGAAGTAGAAGACGAGAGTTGGCCAAATTCTCATTTGGAATTAACTATGACATCTACTTAGGGTCTAAAGGGCATCGTCCGGAAAGAGGATCTAGAAACAGGGGCTCCAAAAGTTGTCAATAAAGATTATAACATGGAACATAAGAGGCTTGGGGAGTGCTAGAAAAAGGGTATTCATCAAAAAAACTATCAAAAAGGCTAGAATTGATATAGTGATGATTCAAGAAACCAAACTTAAAATTGTAGACCAAAAATGGGTGCGGAGTATTTGGAGCTCTCGAAATAAGAATTGGGCTTATTTACCATCAATTGGTGCATTGGGTGGCCACATCATTATTTGGAAGGATGAGTTATTTAAGCACTTGGACATGCTACAAGGGGCGTACACTCTCTTAATCAAGTTTTGAAATGAAGAGAACAAAGTCATCTGGTGTCTATCCTCAGTCTATGGACCGGTTCGTCCCCATGAAAGGGAGATTTTTTGGACTGAGTTAGTGGACATTCAAGCATTATGGGACATCCCCTGGTGCCTAGGAGGTGATTTTAATACTATTCGATTTTCATAGGAGAAACGTGGAGGATCTAGATCCACCAGATCAATGAGAGGATTCAACAAATTCATAACTAACTATGCTCTTATCGACTGCCATCTCACTAGCTCCAGATTTACATGGTCTAATTTCCAAGAGAGTCCTTCCTGCAGTAGGTTGGACAGATTTCTATACACTTGTGATTGGGAATCATCCTTTGGAATTCCCTCCCAATGTTCCTTGCCAAGGACCACCTCCGATCACTCGCCTATTTTGTTACATCATCCACAGATTAGGAGAGGTTCTTCCCCATTTAGATTTAAGAATATGTGGTTGTCACACTCACACTTTAAGGAAATGGTTTCGGATTGGTGAGGTGAAACCTATACCTACGGATGGCAGGGTTTCCCCTTTATGAAAAAATTGCAACATCTTAAAGGGAGGCTTAAGGTTTGGAATGAAGAGACATTTGGCATCATTAAGGAAAAAAAGAACAAGATCGCTCTGGATTTTCAATGGTTGGACCAAATTGAGGAGGAGAGAGATCTAAATCAAGAGGAGGGGGATGAGAGAAGAAGACTCAAACTGCAATATGAAAAGGTGTTAAGAGATAAGGAAATTAAATGGAGACAAAAGGCGAAGTACAGATGGTTCAAGGAAGTTGATAGCAATACTAAATTCTTCCATCGAATGGTTAATGCTAGATACATCAAGAGTCAGGTAACTAAAATATCTTGGGAGGTGCCATTCAAGACGAACCAGAGATGATTGAAAATGCATTTAACCAATATTTTACAAATCTATACTCCACTCCCCCTAATCCTTGTAGGAGAGTGGATGGGCTGATATGGGACTCCATTTCGATGTTAGAAGCTGAGGCTCTTGAAAAACAATTTTTAGAAGAAGTCCACATGGCTATTGTGGTGATGGATGGTGAAAAGTCCCCTGGTCCAATGGTTTCACATTGGCATTCTACAAATCATGTTGGGATGTGATAAAGCAAGACTTGATGTTGGTTTTCAAAGAATTTCATGAAAGGGTAACTCTCAACATGAGTATAAACTCTACTTTCATTGCTTTCATCCCTAAAAAAGATGGCATTCTCTCTCCCAAGGATTTTAGGTCTATAAGCCTAATCAGTAGTGTTTATAAAATCATTGTGAAGGTCTTATCCAAGAGGATGCGCGAAGTAATGGCAAAAATCACATCACTCGCTTAAGGAGCTTTTGTCAAAGGCAGACAGATTCTCGATGAAATACTCATTGCTAATGAGTGTGGAAGAGATGAAATCCAGGAATAGAAAAGGTATTGTATGCAAGGTGGACTTAAAAAAAGCATATGACCATGTAAATTCGGATTTTTTGGACTATATCTTGGAGTTCAAAGGCTTTGGGCAGAGGTGGAGGAAATGGATTCGCGAATGTATATCGTCGGTCCATTATGCTATTCTCATAAATGGGACATCAGAAGGATTCTTTGTGGCAAAAAAATGGCTCAGATAGGGGGATCCATTATCCCCATTTCTGTTCACATTGGTAATTGACATCCTTAGCAAAATGATTCAGAGAGTAGAAGAAAGAAGTTTGATAAAAGGTTTCAAAATGGGTATTGGTCTGGTTTCAATCTCCACTTCCAATTTGCAGACAATACCATCCTCTTTTGTGAAGCATCTTAGGAGTACATAGCAACTCCCAGGTTGATCCTCTTAAGTTTTAAACGAATCTCTAGCATGAGAGTGAATATGGAAAAATCCAAAGTGGCAGGTCTGAATTTGGATGGTAGGGAATTAGAATTATATGCAATAGCTTTAGGATGTGAACAGGAGGTCTGGCCAATTAAATACCTTGGCCTTCCATTGGGAGGTAACCCTAAAGCCCTCACATTTTGGCAACCGGCGTTGGAGAAGATGTCCAAGAGACTGGGTGAATGGAAAAGAAATTACTTATCGTTAGGAGGGCGAATTGCATTGATCAAATAAACTCTGTCAAACTTGCCAACCTACTATATGTCCATCTTCAAGGCTCCCTCCAAAATAATCAAAGCCATTGAGAAAATGCAAAGAGATTTTTTATGGGAACCGGGTGAGAACAAAAAAGATCATCTTCAAGGCTCCCTCCAAAATAATCAAAGCCATTGAGAAAATGCAAAGAAATTTTTTATGGGAACCGGGTGAGAACAAAAAGGATCATCTCTTGAATTGGGAAACGGTGTGCAAGCCAATGGATAAAGGTGGTCTAGGATTAGGAAATTTGTCTTTAAGAAATGATGCATTACTTGCTAAATGGCTATGGAGGTTCCCTATAGAAGTTGGAGGTATGTAGCACTCAACAATTGTAGCTAAATTTGGAGTATACATTAATGGATGGGATGCCAAAATGGGAGAAAGGTTCCTTAATACATGCCCTTGGAAGCACATCAGTAGGATTTACTCACGCTTCTCTCCATTCATCAGGTATGGGGTTGGAAGAGGGGATAAAATCAAACTTTTGGAGGATAAATGGTGGGGAGAGACTTCTCTGGCATAAAAATATCCTAGGATCTACTCAATCTCTAACAAAAAAGGATTATCAATTTCCTGTTTCTACTCCTCCCCAATCCCTTGTGTATAGCATGGGACTTTGGTATTCGTAGAGGTCTTAGAGAGTTCGATATGGAAGAGATGTCTTTGTTGATTCACTCCCTTTCAAACATTTTTATCGACCCAACATCACCTGATTCCATAATCTGGTCCCTAACCTTAAGTGGTCTCTTCTCCTCTTCCTCTTTCCGGAATACGCTCATAAACCGTTTTCTTAACCCCATTCTCTCTTCGGTCTCGTCCACCTTCCCTTCAACTCTCATTTGGAAATCTCATGGTCCACCTCAGTATAAAGCTCTTTGTTGGGAGGTAGCTCACAAATGTATCAACACATGTGACATGTTACAACGGAGAAGAAAATGATGGTGCCTCCTTCCCCATATTTGCCAACTATGCCTTTGTGATGGTGAATCGGTAAATCATATATTCATTCATTGCCCATATGCTCAGGATATCTGGTGGTGGTTCATTAGAACCTTTGGGGTATCATTTGTATTTCCAAAGGAGACAATGGAGCTCTTCAACCAATGGTACATTGGTAGGCTACACAAAAGGGGCAAGAAGGATTGGCAATATCTGCCAATTGTAATTATATGGTCCCTTTGGGAAGAAAGGAATAGGCAGACTTTTCAAGACAAAAGGCGATCCACTCACCAATTGATTGATTGCATATCCATTCGACTAGCGCATTGGGCATTTAAGGAACATTATTTCAAAGGTGTTACTATGGACACTTTGCTTAGACATCTTCCTATTGTCACTGATTCTTATCCACAAGTTCCTCAAGTGTTGCAACTTTCGTCACCTCCGAATGATAATGTTGTGAGGCTGAATTTTGATGGGTGTTCCATTGGAAATCCGGGGCCATCATGTATGGGGGGATTGTTATTTGTTTCATTAGGACAACACAATATAGTATATTCAGGCCTGTCGAAGCAAGGGGATTCACTCACGGTAGAACTAAAGGCATTACTTTTTGGCTTGAGACTAATCCATTCAAAAAGATTAGCAAACCACATTATTGAGGTAGAAGGCGACTCGATCATTGTAATTGAATGGATGAGGAGTGGTCGGGGTGGCCCGTGGAGACTATCTGACACAATTAAGGAAGCGATCTTTTTGGCATCCTCTTTGGATATCTCATTCAAGTGGATCCCTTGAGAAGTCAATGTGGGTGCGGATGGTTTAGACAAGAGGGGGGTTCAAAAAGAGAGTACTTTTGTGGGTAACCTTGATGAGGAAATAATATTATAGCTTGTATCCATTAGGGAGTCTCACTAATGTCACTTATGGGGAAGTAACTTTTGGTGTTGTTTTTTTTGTACTTTGGCCTCTACATGGAGTCCCTTGTCTCTCTCCTCTTTCTTCTTAATACAAATCGTTATTCAGCAAAAAATAAAATAAAATATTATCTACGAGATTTAGTAATGATATTATAGGAAAGAAAAAAAGCTTTAGTATTGAATTTATTGTTTACATTATTCTATTACAATCCAACAAAAAAGATTCAAATCTGATGTAGCACAATAAAGATGATGCCAATGATGATGTAGAATGATGGCCAAGAATATAAAAAAAAATCAAAGTGATGTAGCAGAAACAAGAAAAAAGATAAAGAAAAGATAAAGACCTAATTTGAAGCTTTTCCAAACCCAAAACAAGGGATCTTGGCGTCCACCAAACTTGCATAAACCCAAGGAATCCGCTTTTTGGGAAAACTACTCCTGGTTTTTAGACTTCATAAAGAAAGAATACACTAGCCAAGAGCTAGAAAGCAAGAAAATTTTTTATTCATCAATTTCATTCATTCATTTACTGTAAAATTATGGGGAGGGATTGCCATTAAATAGGCTTACAAGCTTAAACAATTAAAACTTGCCAAAATTGGAAACTTCCTAAAATCCTCAATTTGCTAGCCAAGTTTTCTAAAATATAAAACTAAAAACTCACTTTCCTAAGGGTAAAACAACTAAAACTTAAAACTTTATAAGAAAAAACACTATTTCGGTTTTTACTTGACACCCCTTAGTAATTTGGTCATAACTTTCTCAAATCACATTGGATTTACGCAATCTTAGTCTCGTTAGAAAGATAATTGAATAAACTATCTAATTACACCAAAATTTAGCCAAAACGACAAGTTTTGACCTTTGAAAAAGTGGGGTAAACATAAAAAACGGGATTACTCTAAAAAACAACTAACATCTTGGCACTATTAGCCTTATTACATGGACACTTAAAATAAACGTTATCCCCCTTTTAAGACCCTAATTAAACCATATAACATTGCATCTTTCATAATCGCTCCATGCGTGGACCCCACCAAGGCCAAGTGTGGGCCCCACCTTGCTCTAGCGTCCGCATCAAAATTTTATGATTTTTATACAAGGTCTTCAATAATCGGACTCTGAGATGTAAGTTATCTACAAAAAATATTTTGTATGGTAAAATCTAAGGTATGGTTGGTCATACTATTACTAATAACAAATGGTTTGCATATTCATTTATATGTCATGATTCTTTGTACTTACATAATATAGCTTTTAGATTTTTTTGTATTTTCTTTAAGTTTATCCACGTTATTGTATCATTGTTGAAATTATTGATTATAATTATAATTAGTTACATTATTATCGTTTTTTGTTTCTCGCTTCCTAAGAATTTATTGATCCTTGCTTCCCATTTCTCGCTTTTGTATTGCTTCCTGTTTTTGCTTCTATTACAACAACCGCTTATACTTTATACAATCTCTAATCTTTGGTTTCCTCATCTACTTATAAGTTGCTAAACGCTCTATTTTCAGCCTACATTCACCTATAGTGGTGAAAACCATCGATCCTACATCAAGTCTTTGCCATGTTACAATTCAAATTAGCCAAAAGAACCTACCTTTGACCATAGTGATGGTCTTGTCCCTACCAAAATGTCCACTAAAACCTGCATGTAAGTCTGCAGCCAAAAGAACCTACCTTTGCCTTGTTATGCTTAAACATTGTTGTTCTCTTTGCAGTGTTACACTTAAAAATTGTTGTTTTGCTTGTTCTTAGTGCAGGGACATTTTCACATTGGGCTTGAGTGGGACAACCTGTGTCAAGCGGGGGAAAACTTGGGGTGGGCGGCTTGATTGAGGCAGGTGGACCGTGTGAAGTGGAACCCGTGTGAAGTGGGGCCCACAGAGGGTTCAGCAAAGGGCTTGACCTAGGCTATAAAATAAAGAAATTGATTCTCCATGCTCTATCAATTCGAGCTTTTAGAGCAAGTGGTTGGTCATCCTGCATCAAGTTGCCTAAGGTAGAATTCTAAAAGTTATATTTTAAGAGTGCAGATCGTTGCAAAATCTTGAACAACTACTAATGCTTATGTCTTGGACTTACCTAATGATTTAGCTAATAGGTATATCTTCTGGGTAAGACTCAACCTTATTTCATGGACACCATGAGGACAAGAGTTATGACAACCAGGCTATCAGGCTACCAACTATCCCTAAGGTCAAAAAGAAGACTGAAAAAGTCCTCAAGTATCAGATAGTTTTTACCAGTAGGCAGTGGTTACCAAAAGTTCTTAATTCAATAAAAATGATGGCCCATATTGGATAGTATGGTTTACCATTATTAATTTCCACAGGGTTAATTCAAATTTATATGAGCATTATCAGAACCTACAATTGATAGGGATCAGGCCAAGAACAAAACCAAGGATACCGTTTGGGTACATGGTGAGGCCCATAGAAGCATTAGTAGTCCCAAATAATGTTTCCATCATCTTCACAGGGTCAATTTATGCCCTGTGACTATATTAGAATTAATCAGATTTTGAGAATAGATTTTGAGATTCTCAAAATCTGAACTTTCTCCCATGAAAAAGCATCTTGGGTATGTTGGGCTTAATATTTTTATTTAGCTTAATTGGGGCAGTTTTACTTTGTTCTTGGCTTTATGACTGTCAACCTCTTTTATTTTACTACAAGTAAAATAGGATTTTCTTTGATTTTTATTGAGTTAGTGGAGAAAACTCACACTACCCTAGCTTTTCGATGTAGTACTAATATGGTGTGTTTCTCTGAAGTTGCTAATGCCCTAGGGAACTTCTAGGTTCTTATTGCTAGAGCTAGTAGTGCTAACTCTACTGGAACAAGCTATCATTTTTTATGGGGACATCATGCCACGTGGCCGCCTCAGGATGTATCATTGTAAGAGGAGGGCCCACTAACACTTTGGATCGAGTAGAAGACCACATGTTATAGTTGGAGATGATTTGGAGCATCATCAGCACTCTATTTCATGCGTGTGGCTATGTGGGGCCTACATGAGACTTGGTGGGGTCCACGCAAGGAGACACATGGATGAGGCCCTTGGCCATACTTTTAGTTTTATTTGTTGTTTAGAGTCCAGTAGACTATTTTCATGCTTTTATTCCATGTTTTATGTATTATTAGAGGGTAAAACATGATGGGGATTTTCATTGTTGTTTTGGGTGTTTTTGGCAGCACCCTTCACTTATTTAAGTAGTCGTTTAAGGGGGGAGAAGCCCACGATTTGAGCATTCTTCTTTCTATTTCTATTGAGAAAGTAAGGGAAGAAGCAATTGTTATTTTCTTCTTGTATTTGGCTTTTAATATGGGGGTTCATTGTAATTGAAGACATGTTTTATGCAATAAAGATTTGAAATTTTGGCTCTCATGACAAGTGCAAGTTTGGCTTCCAGATTGGTGTTGTTGAGAACCCTAGAGTAGGAAATGCTCTAGGTCGTGTGAGGTAGCCTGCTGTTTTGCTCTCTGCAAATTCCTTTTACCTCACCTTCTTAATTTCCCCCATCAAACCCTAACCCCATGAATCGTACAACCCATACAGCAGCCTAAATCTCTCTTTTTTCTGTAAATCCCAAAATCTACACCCATATATCCCTTGTTTCCTACCTTGCAGCAGACCAGACTTGATTCCCTGGATTTAAGAAAAGAAATCCCCTGATCTCTGGATTGCGGCAGCACCTGAACATCTTCATCTTGTTGTGTGATTGATCTCTGAAGATACTCAGAAGTTTCCACCTGGTACAGCTTCTACACTAATTTCCCTTATTGATGTTTGATTGAAGGTACCTGATGAGGACATCGGAGCAAAGTCAGGCCTACACGTGTCCTTGGTGGGATCCACACATGAAGCCATTTAAGGAGGAGCATGGAGGACTATATGGAGAGTTTTATTTGGTTTTGAGTTGGTTTTAGAGTCTTTTACTAGAGTTATTCTGTTATCTCATATTTTAATAATTATTAGAGTAGGATATGTGGGGTATTAGAGTAGTTTATATTGGGTTAACTTGTAAACTAGCTTTAAATAGGGTTTTATGTGGGGAGAATCTCTTCCACACGATTTGGCTACGAGGGGAAACTTTGTGGTTGTCGGCTGGTGAGTTTTAGTAAGGGTTTTGGCTTTATAAAAACAGCCACACGATTTGTAATTTTTTATGATGAAGATTAAATAAAATTCTGACAATTCTCCTCCTTACACGAGTGGGTTGTCTTCAAATTCTTGGTGCCTAAGGCTTGACTTGGTGATTTCCAAGTTGTAAGTTGGTGATTTCTCACAGGCACATCTA